>CAJNJA010024130.1:16545-33024 GCA_905231915.1 Symbiodinium necroappetens | reverse complement strand
AATATAATCCTTAATCTTACACGACTAAATCCTTATATTTCTTATTTTTAATATTCCCGCCATCTATATTTATATAATGACCCGAATCTTAAAAAAAAAAAAACTTTAAATATTCTTCTCGTATATCCGAACAACTACGTATTATTCCTGGTTAGTCTTTCATTCTATAAATATTTTTTACGACCAGATGAGTAATAACCTCCAATATATATATATCAAATTTAATATATTTTGAAAGGTCCCAAGACCTCTTCTTATATAATATCAAACACGTATTCCCGCCATAGAACTTCAGAGACTCCCATACAAATCTCATCTAAAAATATATAAGTGCCAATCTCGATAAATATACTCTTTGGCCTATTATTTCAATTAATACTATAATAATAACAACAAGAAAATATTAACATCGCGTAAATTTATTCTCTTACAAAAATTCCTCCCAACGATATCTTCCAGACTTAATTTCAAGATCTCAAATTATTTCTATTCACCTCCGCATAATATAAATCCTAAGAAATTACGAAATACATCGCCTTTTTTTGAAAAATAACGACCTTTCAAAAAAATTCCACCGAAAATCTATTCTAACAAGAAGACACAACAACAACAAAATTACAGACCATCATTTAAAAATATCAAAACGAAAATAATAAAAATTCTCAGAATCTTAATAGATATCATTTTAAACAATCTAATATCAATATAAATAAAACGATTAGCTTAACATATAAATTTTCAATACTTTTTATAGAAGAAATATATTTAACTTCACTAATTACATAAACTAATAAGACCACCGAACGAAATTTTGCTATCATCAACAAAATACCCAATGTAATAAGAATATCTCGATTCAAAATCATCGAATATAATATAACTTATAAATAAACATATCTATAAAATATATATAAGACTAAAAATAAACGGCAAATACAAATATATATTTATTCCTATTACGACCATATCAACAACAAATTAATAATAGATATATATCCTTCTCTTATTTTTGAGAAAACAAATACATTATATCATAATTATAATAAGGACAAATTTGAAAATTAATGTTCGAATCCACTTTGAAATTCGATTATTCAGATAAAAAAGTTTTCATATTCTTCATCATTAGAAAAATCATATCTCGAATATATGTAAAAGGTCGCAAAGATTGAATATGAGAGTTGTACTTATATTTTTTTACCGCCCGCGCACAGCCCCCGTCTGTTGTGCAGCCCCACCCCCATCCCGCCGCCCCAGCCCCCACCCCTGCAGCCCAGCCAGTCCCAGTCCCGCTCTCTGAAACGACACCCTTCGGAAAATTGCTGGGCTATCGAACCGCCCTGTCTTCATTTTCTGAAACCGTAGCGGTTCGATAGCACCAAATTTTCTGAAACGACACCCTTCAGACAATTTGATGCTATCGAACCGTCTTCACTGTTTTCATTTTCTGAAAACGATTTTCTGAAACGCCACCTGGAAAACTTGGTGCTCTCGAACCGCCCTTTTGCTGAGAATGCAGCAGTTCGATAGCACAAAATTGTAAGTACAGCCAGCATATATAAATTTGTCGACCTGCACCTGTTGGGGCTGCACAAGTGTAGAACATGCCCCAAGGGAAATGAATGCAAACCGTCACCAACACTCAGTAGCACTCTTGCTCTCCAGGAGGCATTTCCTCAAGTTTCCAGAGCTGCACACATCTTCTGAACAGCTTAAGGCGGAAGGAAAACTTTCAAGCCGTCGCAGGAAGACACTGCCAAAATACCATCACTGATTGCAGGGCCCGCCTGGAATGCGTTTCCAGTGTCAAACTCTGAAATCTCACTGCTTTCTGCTTCGAATTGTCCATCGCCGTTCTTGTCGTGAAGACGGGTGACTTTGCCCGACATAGCAGCCACAAACACGGCACCGCCCCGAGCGATGGAGGGATTTGCGAAGGAGTCTGTGGTACAGGCGTGTGTGGCAGTATCCCCAGCGGCCGCCCCGTCCCAGTCAGGAAATTGTATTCCCAAATGGTGTGGCCATCCAATCCAGAGCCACCACCTTGGCCGGACGGCGAAGATCCGGGCTGTTCCCTAAAGGGTCCACATCAATCATACTGCCGAACGAGTAGTCGCAGGATTTGTCCCGAGGGCGACTACAAGGGCCGACTCACCTTCAACGGCTGCGGCTGCGTTGCAACGGCCGGACCACAATTCGCCGGGTACTTCGGGAAGGCTTGTTGCCACACAAGATGGCCATCTTCTGCGGAGTACGCGAACATCAAACCTGTATGTGTCGTAGTGTTCACCCCCTCCTGGTTGCGGCTGACGTACACCAAAAAACCATTGGTGGCACCTGATGCATCTCCTGTGCCCGCGGTGGGCGCAGGCTGCTTCCAGACAACTTACCCATCCTTGAAGCGGAGGCGATAGACTGCCCCATGGGCATCGGAGAAGACGATGGATCCGTTCTGAATGAATCCAATCCAATTGCACAAATTGTGCTCGGGACGGAATGTCCAAAGCACAGCTCTTCTGCTAGCATTGATGGCAACCACCCGCGCGGCTCCGTCCATCTCTCCGTCGATCCAATCCAAGAAAGATACCAGGATAATGCCTTCACCTGCCAGAACGGAATGTGTTCCCCGCTCGCGCGTTCGCAGCCAGTTGTAAGGACTCCGTCCATGAGCACAGGGTTACCAGGTCGGGAGATGCCAAGGTTACTGTCGTACCACTGAATCTCACCTTGCTGTGAGAACTTCACCATGTCACCATTTATGGTTGGCTGGTAGATGGCAACCCGCGCGGTACCCCTTTCAAGGGAGCGTTCCAGGACCAGGAGGGACCCTTCTGCAAGTTAGTAGGTGGGATCGCCAGCGTTGCTCCGGATCGAATGACGTCCCCACCCTTTCGAATCCACTCCGTGTGCTCTGCAGACTCTGCCCTCACTGCCGACATTTCGCACTGCAGCATCTGCTGGAAATGGGTGCCGGGGTCAGCTTAATAGCACCAAGGACTTCAAGGACAACAGTCCTGCTGCTGAGCGGTGACAGGCAACACAATCCAGACCAAAGCGCGAAGAGCCATGGCTGCAGAAACGAGTTCAGTCAATCAGGCCTAGCGGGACGACTTGCACCACTGGCCAGTGGCTGCGGATCACACTCTGCAACAGGCTTTAACGTGCGTCAGGACGTTGCACCGTCCACACATCGACCTCCACGTCCTGGGCCTGCGGACACACAGCAAACGAGGATCGCCCTGCTTTGACGTTGAGCAGCTCGGACTTTGTGTCCTGTGAGAAGGAGACGCCGGGGACGGCTCTAGCCGTGAACACTTTCTCATGTGTACACAGAGTACTTGAGCGATGGCCGATCAATCAGCATCAACACGATTTGAGAGTCACGGTCAAGGCGCATCTCCACCATTTCAAAGCGTGAAACTCCTTCAGCAAAGTTACTGGGAACGTTCTGCCCGCTCCTTGCACCTTCTGCGCAGAGTGCAACACCGACCGAGCGAGTCGGGAAGGGCGGGAGCAACGACAGTACCAAGATCTCTGTTGCTTGTTTGTGGTTTTTGTAGCAGAGATCTCGAGAAGCACATGCAATGCCTGGTTCCCAAGAGCCGTCTGCCTTACGACACCAACTCCCTGCTAGGCAAGCTGACGGGCCTTTGGAGACTGGGCTCGAAGCGGGATCAAGCAGGGCCCCCTAATTTAGAGGCTTTGGCATGCTCTGCGCGCTTGCTCCGCTCGGCGGCGCGCTCTCAGGCAGCGCCCGCTGCATCTCTGCCAAGGCACCGAAGAAGGCACGTTTGGCCTTACAGACGCCGCGGCTTTGCACTTCACAGATCGGCAACACAGCTTCTGCCCACCTTTTGCCGCCGTTTCTTCTCGCCTTGCAGCCACAAATTTCTCCGCAGTGCGACCTCCTTGTCTCAGCATGTCTAAGCCACTCTTTGGCCCAGATACCGGGTGCGCAGAGGTGGCAGAACTGGCACTCCTTGCCGCTGGCACATCCCTGCCAGAGATCTTTGGCATGGCTTTCAGTACACTCCGTCTCAGACGTCGTCGTGTGCCTTGGTGGTGGCGAAGGCGCACGGCCTGGAGGCGCGAGCAGTTTCAGGTCTGAGAGCTGAGAGAAGGCCCTCGTGGTGAGCAGTGGCACAGCCTGCACTGGCCCTGGTAGTGTCCGGTGGACCCGGCACTCGGCTCACCGAGGATGTTTGCACCCTCGAGAGAGCAAAGTGTAAGTGTAAACTTTGCACAAACTTTGGAGAGCTGTGAGAGCGCTCTCTCCCGCCGCTCCTGCATGACAGTCGAGGCCGAAGCAGCAAAAGCATTGGCTGCTGCGACCTTGGTTTTTCTATTAATTGTGCTCCCGCAAGAGGAATCACTCCACAATGCTTCATATGCGCACCTGCTCCTCGTGGCTGGCACCGATCGCACCCGCAGCTGCGAGCGCCGCTGCCTGGTGGACCTTCGAGGCGGGTACCGTCAAAAGCCATGTCAACATATGGAGGGAAAAAACCCAGGCGGCCGGGGGCCGGGGCCCCGGCTTGGCTGACCTCTGGCAAGACAAAACAAAACAAACCGTTTCCCTTGGATGCAGAAACACTTAAAGGCTGTGCGAGGCCCAAACCGAAGCTTCCTCCTTCAGGGCCTCTTCCAAACGAAGCACCTGAAGAGAACGTAAACAAGTGGGCAGCGCCACACACCAGCATGGCCCAGCCTGAGGCGGAAGTGTCGGCTCCCAACCGGGTGGCAGAGGCTCTGGTGGCCCTGCCGGAACGATTCCTGCTGTCAGAAGCAGTCAAAACAGGCTGTGCTGCGTTCTGACGCGCATTGCCTTCTGCGGGCAGGAAGTAGCCGCAGCTGTAGCTGCTGTAGCTGAGATCGGGAGCCAGGGCCTCGGAGAGCACAGGGTAGTTGCAGCTTTCCCCTCTTTCCCGGGCGTGGGGAGCGTTCGAGACTCCTGGGCCGAAGGCCCAGCAGGCTTTGTAGGAGTGGTGACCAAGGTTCCCCAGCCCCAAGATTGTGCGCAAAAGCATTCGTTTGTCATGAGCGGCTCTTTCTTTCGCTCGCTCTCTTTCTTTCGCCAGGGCTATGGGCTAGAGGGAAATCCCCCTAGCCCGCTCTCTCACTCTCTCTCTTCCTCCTCCTTCCGGGCATATGGGTCGGGTCGCGCCGATGCCGGTGGGGCAGCAGTCCTCCGCTCGCCTCCGCAGCGGTGCCCTCCGATCTCCCGTGGCAGAACCCAGAGCTGGAGGTCGCGTAGTTGGTCGATCGTCCGGCACAGAATGATGGCGTGGCAGCACAAAGCACGGCTATCTGCTTCCCCCAGTTGAGATCCTCTCTTTTTGCAGTTCGTTTGGAACCCACTCCCCCTGCGCTCTCGCGCTACGCCACTGGTGTGAATCACACCCTGAGGTTCGGCACCTGTAATCTCACCTCTCCCTCTCACCTCTCCCCTCTGCAAAACCACCCTTGTCCCCTTCGTTGGTGCCCTCTCTCTGTGCTGAACGTGCGCTTGAATCCGCGGACATTGCCGGGGGCAGCGGCTCGTAGAACTCGCTTGGGGTCCCCTTTCTGCAACGGCAGGCACATCTGAAGCGTCAGACAGAACTAAACCACACTCGAAACACATGACCTTGGTTTTGGGGTCCCCCTCTTCTTTGACTCCCAGCCTTTCTCTCTCGCTCTTTCTTTCGCCAGGGTAACGGACTAGGGGAACGCCCCTGGCCCGCGCGCTAGTGCGCCCCCGGAGTCCCTCTCTCTCTCGCTTTGCTGCGCTCAAATCTGTGCTGCTTTCTCTGCGAGTGAATCTGCTGGGAGGCTCGCGTTAGTGTGCTGCGCCCCTTCGCTAGGAAGGGGAAGTTCTGAAAGCCGCACGCCGAACCTGACACCACGGAGAGAACTGCCCAAAAGGAACCTTGCATACACCAAGAAGCTCAAGCTTCTGCAACTTCTGTCGGATTCGCGAAGTGCTGCGCCCGTGCTGCACTTGCTTGGGGGTCGGCTTGGGCAGAGAGAAGTCTGAGACGTCGGGCGGAGGAACCTCTGCAACAAAACCCTCAATAAAAAAACCATTCCCGCTTCCCCCGCTACAGCTCGTCCCTGTGTGGCCCCTTCCGTATCCGAGCACTCCGAGGGTGAGGCAGTCTGCGCTGTGGGCGCTGCCGGCGGGAGCGTTTGGAGGCCGTCGGTGCAGGAGGTGCTGCAGTCCGAGCTCTCCGCATCTTCGGGCGGAGCCTACGAGAGCACGGCCACGGCACGGTAGCTTTTTCGGAACCAGACCAGCGCCTCTGGTACGGCCTTGTCGGCCCTGACGGTCGGGTATACCCAGAAGCCCAGAAGCTGCGAAGACCGCTGACTCTGAGCTCTCGGCTCAAACACCTGGCGAGAGTCACGCGCGGGGCGCGCCGCGTCGGCAGCAACTCGGGATCAGGCCTCTACTCCACTCCCAGGCTCTGAGATCCGGCTCACAGGGCAGGAGAAAGCCTCCGCACGAGAGCCCAGGGACGCATGCCCAGCCCCAACTCTATCGACTCCCCTCACAAATCCGGCCTGGCGCTCATGCAAGAAGCCCTCCGTCAGGCAGTCACGTCCTAAGGGGTCGTCGATGAAGGTGTTCCGCACCTGCCAGGTAGTGTCTCTAGAGATGGAGAACAAGGGAGGGCGTGGTGGAAACCGCGCTCCGCACCAGCAGCGGCCCAGGGTACAAGTACCTCAAACAGAAACGACAAATCGCTCTGTCAGTAAACTCAGGAAGTCCTGATGCCAAGGCTGCTGCGACTGCTGCCATGTCTCAGTCATAACCTTCAGGTCTCACAGCGACGAGAGATATAGGCATCACGGGCCATCCGAGTCCGAGAGTCGCGTGGGGCGACGGCAGTGGCAGAGCCGAGCTACACGGCGGGTCTCCATGAGCCCGCACTGCGGCACTGAAGCCCAGAACTTCCCACACTTGGCTCCGGCATGCTCCGGCCTCTTCTGACACCCTTTGTTTCCCTTTTTATCTGCTGTGGTCGCTGGAGCCCTCGTGCTCCTCGCGGTGCTCTCGCCTCTCAGTTCTCATCGCGATCAAGGAGGGCAGAAGCGCCGCGGTCACGAGGTATTCTCCTCGGCTCGATGACCACGACTGGTGTTCAGTGCCAGTAAAGTAGCAAAAGCGGAGTTTAAATGCAGAGAGAAGTATCAGCTCTTTTTTCAAAGCCACAGTGTAGCTCTTCACCATGTAGAACCTTAAGGCGCAGAGCAAAGGAGCTAAGATTGGCCCAAGTTAGGACCTTTGCTGCCTGTTCAGTCAAGGTCACGTGTAGCGGGCAGACGCGTTGTAGATCGTGGAGAGCAGCACGCAGGCGCAAAGGCTGACCTCAGCTTGAGACAAAAGGACAGGACTTTCGCTGCTCTTTGAAAAATTTGCTCTTGGCCTTCTTTTTCTGTGCACATGCAGAGCTCAGCTCCGCACGTGGATCCACTGACTGCTGTAGCCTGCCCGATGTACGCGGACAGCATTGTCACATTCGCTATACCGTCGACTTACTTGTTCGGTGATGCTTGCTGCATGTTTATTTACACATGTGCTAGTGCCGCGTACATCTCGTGGCTGCCAATCGAAGCTAGCAAGCGACACTGATGCAAGCGACCGACCGGTAAACTTCCTGCGCCACTGGCGAGATGCAACACCGACCGGGCCGCCCCTTGTTTGCTGTTTCCTTCTTTGGCATAATCTCTCGAGTCCTCACCTCACATGGCTTTCAAGGCCAAGGAGCACAGCAGCGACACCGGAATGCTCGCCAGGACCTCGCTAGCGGATGAACCGAACAAGTGTCATATGAAAAAAATCACTAGAAGATTCGAAGATGTGCCATGGAAGTCTCCACCATCCAGATGCTGATTTGCCCCAGCGGCCGATGCTGCATGCAAGGCCATGTAGACAAAGACGTAGGCCAGCGGAAAGTCATTGCTCTGAGCGTAAGCTGCATGGACCTCAAAGCACGGCGAGAGACAGCAACTGTGAGAGCTCGAAGAGCGAGGAGAGCTAGGCTGAGCTAGGGGCCTCTGGTTGCTGGCGCAAGATCTTTGCCACGACGCTTCCGGCGGAACCTCGCATCGCCCAGTGGAAGATCGTGTCCTGAGGAGGGCATCACCTCTATGATCTGGTCTGCCTGCTTGCGGCGCTTAGGTTTCTAGCCGGGCAGCATATCCATGCTTGGGGCATCGCCGACCAATAGCGAGGAGCCAAGAAACGTAGAGCAGAAACCAAACACCGTACACAAGGCAGGCATTGTACAGAATCTCCATCCTGAAGCGCTGCGATTGAAACTGCCGAGTCCCCAAAACTACTCAGAAGGCACGTTGCATCTTGCTCTTATACTTGTAGCTCCTTCGTCTTCAATCGCCTACTTCGGCTCCACAACCGGCCCTCCGGTCACCTTCGTCCGGTGTTGTTCTTGTGACTCCGCTGAGGGACCCTGAAGTACGGAGCAAAATCCCACACCCCGCTGCTGTACTTGTCCGAGCGGCGGATCGAGGGACTCGAAGAAATTACACCTTCACAGTCACGTCAGCATCTTCGTAGTGTCGAGAAGTGATTCCGCTGCTCCCTCGTCTAGGATCACTGTCTCTCATCTGCGATTTGCCATGGCGCTGCAGGAAGATGCGGGGCCATGCGGCATGAACGTCACCCCGCTTCCAGCCCAGTTCGTACATGACCAAAGAAGGGAACCTCAGAATCTGTCATCTCGCGCTTTAACTTTATGAGCTTCAATGCTTGAACATCGTTGCTCTAGCGAATATAGTTTGGAACAGCATACTTTACAAGTAGGGGAAGAAAGCGCAGTCAGTCAGCAAGTCTTGCAGACTTGCCCACATTTGCACACATGGATGTATTGTGCAGTTGAACAGTGTCTGTTTTATTGGCAGTGCGCATGCAGCACTTCTGCATGAAATGTGCCTACAGCATGTCGTTGGCATTCGCGGAGCAAGACATCGCGCAAAATCAACAGGTCCTGCATTCGGCTCGTACAAATGTGTCAAAAACTGGGTATATGATTTGCCGGCCGGACTACAGCTGCAGTTTGAAATTCAGGTCTCGCCATAGCTTCGCAACATTCGCAACGCTTTGCAGATCGCCCACAAGAGCTGTTGCAGACGACGTTGAGCCCCCAACCAAAAAAGGCAAAGCACTAGCAAAGCCCAAAGATGCACGACATTAGTTGGTGGAACGTGTTGAAACTGCCTTGGCAGATTCAACGGAAGAGTTGAATCAAAGTCCGTCTTGTCTTTCTCGGAAGCTGTTGAACATTATTCATGAGATAGTGAGGGCATGTCGCAATTTATTCGGAAACGGCTCATAAATTGTAAACCGCAAGTCATCCAGATGTCTCCGGAGCGGATTCCATGGACAGACGAAATTATTTTTTTGCTCCACGAGCATGCATGGTCTGCTACCGAAGAAACGACAGACGTGCCCACATGGCTCATTAGTTAACCTTGGCAATTCAGCCGTCAGCCAGACTTGCAAGATCTGCAAAAGCAATGGGCCTGAGGGCTGTCTGGCCCTGCGCATTATTGAGCCTCTGCATCAATATGCAGTAGTGATCAGTAGTGGTAGGCGCTTCTACATGTACGTTTGAAGCCGTGGCACACTGCAGTGTGTCAGAAACCGTACATGCAAACCATGGTTGCCTGAAATTAAAATGTGGTCAGCGAATGTATGCTTGTGCACCGTCGTTCCGTTTCATGATGATTTTGCCCTTCCCCTCCATACAGCACAGACAGCAGCGAGACACGACTGCTGGAGACATTCTAATCACTCCATATTCTTGGAACTCCGCGCTTGGATCAACTGCGACAGTTATTTCGATGCGTTCTCACGTTGGAGGTTTTCGGCGCTTTGATCGGCAATGCGACTTGGAGATTCATAGGGGAAATTCAACAGCCGGGGTTTTGGCAAGGTCTCCTCGGTATGTTCCACGAAGTACGTCTAGTCTAGGGCAATATGACCCCGTCATCAACGTGTAGCTGTAGAAGCCCGAGGGCAAATCTACACCAGGTCTCCGATTTGCATTGCATCACTTGAGCTGCGCCTTGAGGACTCAAAGAGAGACATGCAGCGCTGCTACGGGGCGGGGCTGAGATGATCCTTGATGAGCGTTGGATTGGCGAGTCTGCAGTTCTGCAGTATTCTGCAGTTCTGATCCAGTAGCTATATCGGAAAGCTTCTGTAGATTACTGCAGTTGATAGAAGCATCTAGTTCGATTCATCAAAGTCAACATCACCTGGAAGACTTAAACGGAGTACTTGCTGTGCTCCTTGAACATCATGACTCGTGACCAATCACATTCGTTCTTTTGTGTTCCCGAAGCCTCTCAGGTCATCCACGCTAACTCAAACGAAGTGGCTAGGTGGGCTTAACCTACCAGAATCGAACCAGCTTAGCCAAAGGATTACCGATTGTCGATTAAAGTCGTTAAGCACAGAAGTAACACATTTTCATACCCAGAGTGAGTAGAACCATGATTGCCAGGGTGCAGGTGGATCAAGACCGCGCAAACGTTGTCCTAAGAAAGACTGGGTGGTGCTGAGCGTGCGGGAACAAAGAGCTGCCGCCGCTGCCGAGGATCGAGATCGTGGAAGAGCAATGCATTGCCCAAGGCCGTGGTGGCGCAGAGCAATGTCCCTGTGCCTCGAGGCCCGCGTGTTGCATCAAGAGTGGCAAGTGCCTCCAGGGCACCTAATCCCCAGCTGGCACACATGCACCTCAGCACATAGCAGAAGGTACCCTGCTCTTGGGCCGCTTCAAGAATCTAAGGTCCAGCGCCATCTCTGAATCTCGGGCGGGATCGTAAATACCATAAGGGCCAGCAGCAAGAAGACCTGGACTGCACCCAAAAAAAGATCGTGGAGGCCTTGAAGCCGACCCGCCCACGACTTCCCTTTCGTCGGCATGATTAATGGCTCATTCCGCACTTCTTCTTGACAAGACATACTGTCGTCCACGCTTCTTCTTGATAACGGACAGCTTGCCGCACCCCTGTGGAAAGCCGCCAGTGTAGATTCTCATGCTCGCCACGGCGAGGCAAGTGTGACAAGCTGCAGAGGTCTCTCTTCACAGCATCTCGATGGACAGCCGGCGCTGGGCGCCGGGCGCCAAAGAAATTTGCCATCCAGCAGAAGTCGAGCCAGTACCTCTGCATGATTCCGCTGTGTTCACCCTGCCAGATTCTGAGAAAGATGTTACACAGTCTGCTGATGTGCATGTGACACACTGTGATGAACAATTTCGACCACCACCGAGCTCGAAACGACTTGCAAGGGGGGCGCAGGTGCTGCTTCGGAGAGGCACGGATCATCTTCCTCCAGCGGATAGGCAGCAGCACGCAGACCTGGCTGCAAATTGGGCAACAAGCTAGTTGACATCAAAAGGTGCGTTAATGTTCGTTATCGCGTGGATTTATCGATTCAGAGAGCAGAGTTTGGATTTGGCTCGATGAAGTCTACAGATCTGGGGTACGTATTCATTCAAACTGCCCCTCAGGATCATAACGGGCGCCACAGCGACGGAGGTATGATGCCGAGGCTATGACGACGGGAAGAAACAACACAATCACGATGACAGCGCGAGGCTTCAACGAACGTCGTCGGCATGCCGGCATGCGCTTGTCACAGCATCATGAACTGCATCTGCGCAAAATCCACCCTTGCCAATCCGGCACAGCTAAGATGGGAATCGAAAATTTCGTGGCGACCGATAGGAACAAGTCCGATACTTTTGTTCCCGGGCTCGCATTTTGAGCCGAGTTTGGGCCTCCGTGATGTAGACCTTGGCAGGGCGAGTTTTTGTGGCGGAAATGAGTTCTGACATGCCCCCAACTCTGCCGAGCAGCGATCCAGAAGTAGCCGGGAAGCGCTCCGAAGCTCCAAGCTACGAAGAGCCTCTCCAAAGCGTTTGGAGCTCTAAAAGCAGATCAGCTTTCCTTTCTCGAGCCGAAGGCACGAGTTCGCCACCCCGAAGACGAAGTTCTTCTTGGTCATCCCCTCTCGCTACGCCGCTACGCAGGCTCTGAAGCTCCATGCCTTGGGCCTTTTGCGCCGGGCCTGGTCTTCCAGCTTCCTCGCCCGCTCCTCCACCGCTGCCAGGCACCTCCGCACCTCACAAAGGTCGACCCTGGAGAACAAGCTGCCGGGGAGGGGGCCAGATCCCTAGCCCTACAGTAGCCTTTTTAAAGCTGCGGCCCAAAGGCAAGCTCCACCTCCCGAGCACTGATGCCCGGGACAGTTTCTTCCAGCAGCTTCTCCGCAAGAGGCGAAACCGCCGAAGCTTCCGCGTGACCTCTCCGGGAATGGATCCACAGACTTTCAAGAAAGCGGAGCTGGAGGCGGAGGCGCTATGCTTCGAAGGGAGAAAAGTTATCCGAATCGTTTTGATGTTTCAGCGTGTCATTTTTCGGATTATCTGCGTCTGTGCTCTTTGTTGTCTGCGTCTTTCGTTTCTCGGTTTGGTGGGACCTGCCAAGCTGTTGGGTTGCTCACTGGGTTATCCGCGTCTTTTGTTGGATTATCTGCATCGTTTACAATGGTTTTTGGGATTCCTCCAAGCTTATTTTACGCCTTGACCGCTTCTGACCTAACTTTACAATGGGGTTGTCTGTTTACTGTTACCGGCAGAAGCACGAACTCTTTTGTTCACTTGAACCAAGGAGTAAGCGTAGGTAAGACAAGTTCGTGTACAGTAATAAGTACAACTAGAGCAAAAACACACCCCGCGCATTGGAGCGCAGCGGAGGAGGACTACACGAAACTCTACGCTGCGCAACGCAAAGTAGATATGAAAAATATGTGCAATGCTACCTCCCAAAGTTATACCGACCCGTCAATGTGATGTCGCACAGGCATGGCGAGCTGTGGCTATAAGGCGACCAGCACGCCATTGCGGTGCAAAGCAGAAAAAATAAGTAGGCCTGCACGCTGCTAAATATGACGCCCACACTTGATTTTGTGCAGATGTGCGATCACCTTCCGGCGTCGGACGCCATAGGGGCTCACGCACCGTAGTAGATGCGATGGCTGAGGCGGGTGTTGGGGTCAACACGGTACTCGCCCCACCCACGGATGAACCAGACGATGTGATGAGCATCGTGCTCGACCAAGACCCTCCGGTCGGTGTAAGCGGGAATAACGAATGGAGACTGAGGCGGCGGAACTTCGTCCAGGTACGTGGTCGCAACAGCCCAGCACCACGGGCCAATCGAACAGTCCACCTGATCATCCCTCCATCAGGGAATATTGGGAATATGTCCCTGAGATGCTCGAATTGCTGAGCAAAAGCTTCGTCGCAGGCGTAGTTGCTCCCAATTGCCGTCTGTGTTGGCGGGACGGCGTGGGGACCTTCTGTGCAGGCCCTCCGGCGGCTGAATCTTCACGACCCGGTGGCGGAACTGCGCGATTAATCATATTAGGTTTGGAAGCAGGGGGGCCCAGAGCCAGAAATGAACAGTTTCAATGCAGACGGTAGAAATACTTGGAAATCAACGGTTTGGGCCGGAACCTGCCTTGAACCCTCCTGGTGGTTATCGAACCCCGTCCTAGATGCAACCACCATGTCCTTGCTGCTAGCTCGTGCACTGGAACCCGATACCGGGCGGCACGAGCGCCGGAGTGGAGAAAGTTGCACTTGTCCCCACGATTGCAAACTCCCTGTTTGAAGAACTTGCGTTCCTTCCTCTTCGCTGGGGCTCGGTTTACTCCTTGCAGGGTTCGGGGTTTGATTCAAAGCTATCTTACTCCTCTTAGAGTTTCGGGTGTGGAGCTGCAGCCATTACGAGCGGGTTGCCCCCGTGCATCCGGGAGCCAGATGCAGCCTCGTGGTGGTTGCGCTCAGCTTCCCGGGGGTGGCAAAAGTAGGTTTACGCATATGGGTTTAGGGTTTATGCTTTCTTTTCGGGTTTCAGCCATGGGACAATCCAGAAAAGAACCGCTTGTGGATAACTGCATAAAGAACGAATGGCTCGTTCATGGTTCGGGGCTTAGGGCGCCGTAACTCTTTAGGTTTAAGCCTGAAGCTAGAGTCTTCTCACTCGTTTTAATCATACTAACTGACCTTACTTGATCCCTCCATGACGATACCTGTGACACCTTGAGGACCAACATCCACACCGCAGGGTTGGATAGTGCGAATGATGCGCACCTGGCCCTCGTCGCCTTGAGGATGGTTCTATCCCGTCACGGGCGATGATGACGATGAAGAGGGCGAAAACCAGCTCAGAATTTAATCGTGAGGGCAGCTGCCTCCTGTGCCGATCTTTCCACTTCACGCAGCTTTGCTTGGCAGGACAAATCTTCTCGCTCTCAGAATGGATTACTTGGTTTCCAGAGCGTCTCACTGTTTCGCACATAGCTGCCCTTGGACGAATCGGCCCGGTGATGAACCAACCACCGAAGGATCTCGAACAAGGTCTTTCCAGACCCCCATGAAAGTTGTTTTACAACAATTGAGGAACTTGAGATAAAGAGTTACAGCACACCGGTTGTTCCATCAACACCGCAGATCAATGGCCTTTTGCTGGCTTTCTGTTTGGCCATGCTGGCCATCTCTGTCACGGCCTCAGTCTTGCAGCGCGCGAGTTCAGCAGTGTTCGGAGTTGGCCATGTTGGCTCCGTTCCGCCTTCCGCAGTCGATTTTATTGAATTCAAGATGACGGCCGAATGTCCGCTCCCGGCGGACGTCTAACGTCTATGTAGATGCACCTCACACTCACCTGTTGTTGTCCTGCCTTGCAAACTTGAAATGGCAGCAATCCACTGTGGCCTGCGCCTACCGCCTCGTTTCAGTCTGCATTCACGGAATGACATGCTACAGGCAGCAAAGGTTTTGCTGGACACAACCAATTTTCGGCTCTTTCTGCGGTACTCCCTGGAGCTGAGCAGGGCATCTTCCTATGCTACTCCCTCAGACTCCCTCCATCCCTGAGCCTACCTTTTGCTGTGGTCGAGCTCCTCGCCCTGCAGATACTTGAGCAAGGGCAGTGCTCTTCTTTTAAAGTGCTACGGCCTTTCACACTGCAGGAGCGTGTCTTGCCCGCCTCATCGAGGCTCGCACTGAAACAACACCCCGAGGGCGCAGAACACAACACTAAACACCCTTCAAGAGCCACACTCACTGGCTTGTGCACCGGCGGGAGAAACGGGTAGAAGACACCGAGGTCAGGGCGAAGAGCCACGCGCAGAAGGCAACGTCCCATCCACACTCGTATCAGCCAAGGGCAGTGTTCGTCGATTTGGGGATCTGTACAACAGGTTGAGAGTGACCCAGGCATAGAAAAATGTATGACCAGCCGCGAGCACTTGGCATTTACTATTTACGTGCGCCAACAGCAGCTGGTAATTCCCAACGTCTGCACATTGCTCTGCATATTAGTATCCCACTTGTGTCCGCACAAAGTCTACTTGCGATGCTGAACACTACGGAGCAAGCGGGCTTTCGGATACAACATCCAGTCGGCTGTGATTTCCATGAAGTCCGAGGCCAGATGTGCAGTGGCAGCTACTTTAAGCTGCAAGACCAGTATCTCAGTTTTTTGCCGACACGGCTCTGCATGCCACTCGGCACTGGGAACATTTTGATCGCTGCACATTGGCTGCTTACACGGGCCCTACTTAGCCGAATCGATGCAATAGGCACTGCAGAGATTGGCTTCCATCTTCCAGAAAGGCCCAAGTTGTCGCCCTGTATACCTAGATTTTTTGCCGACGGTTGCGGCGCAGGGAAACTGAGACAGCTCAGGAAGGCAACCCTGTCGGGCGTAGACGATGCAGCAAAAGCCGGAGCGCAATGCATGCTCTTGCCATACACGCATTGCAGCGCGTTTTTCGCCATCCTGCTGTGTGTGCTTTGAGCCCAAGTCACAAGCGATGGCAGGCAATGCTGCCCCCACCACAGGTCTGGAGGTGGCGCAAGTGGTAGCACCTCGTCCTTAGTTACGGCGTTGGAGGAGCCACCAAGGCGCGCCGAGCGAGGCTGCCACAGGCGATTTGCTCAAGGCAAACATCGCCATTGCTGTTGGATCTGCCGCAGCCCAGTGGACAATACCCGGAGAACACTGCAGCGTGGAACCGTGGCATATCTGTTGTTGCTCTGAATGCAGAAATACAGGTGGCAGCTTTCATAGTTCAGGAGAATGGGTGGCGAGATCACTTCGGAGCCTGCTGCCTTGGTTCTGCCGTCTTCTAGGCCATCGAATTCCTCAATGCCGAGCATCGCCACTTTTGAGAGGCGAGTCAAGAAGCAAAAGGTCGACCAGAAAGGTCCGTCATCGACAGATGTCCGATTGATCTAGATGCGCTGGACTAGTCAGTTAGTGTTTTGTGAAAGGAGCCATGCACCAAACATGGTGCTGCCACAAAGCAGCCGGATCAATGATCTGCCCTGCCCATCGTGAAGCACAAGCATTCCGTGCGATGGCGCTGAATGGATACTACTGCTACTGCTGCTGCTA
>CAJNJA010024130.1:0-16164 GCA_905231915.1 Symbiodinium necroappetens | reverse complement strand
TACTACTACTACTACTACTAGAAGCAAGCCAGGCAACAACGACACAGGTAACGAAAAAACGATACACAGTTCACACCCTGTCCCTTCGGAGAGGACAGAAACATGCAAACAGGAGAGCAGTCCGCTGCGTGCAGTTCGTGGTCCGCACACCGGCCTGAGGGTGCCCCAGCATTCGACGCAACCGTCGCCATGGCGAGGCAAAAGTCTTCGATGCGCCGCCGGCGGTGGGTACGTTGGCTCGACACAGGAGCGTTGCACTGCGCTTCCGCTCTTCTTCAGTGTTGCGTGCCGATGCTCTGCCGTGCTGGTCTGCAACTCAGATTACTCAGACTCGTGCCACGTCCAGTGCTGGTCACTGGTAAATTCTGAAGCCTTCTTCGTGGTGGTGCTGCAAGCTCAGCTGCGGCACGAAGTCCACTACTCGCGAGAGAGAGCACTGTGCTGTCTTAGACATTCGCTCGAATGGTGTCGTATGCAGTAGCTGTCCGACTATCGAACTTTCCTGACTCGCATCCACCTTCAGTGGCTGAGCGAATTTGGAATGAGGGTGAGACTCGGGTGAGACCGCGCAGCCAAGAGCATTATCCGAAGATGCCCGGATTGGCCGCATGGACCTCTGCAGGAGGATGAAAGGCAAGACCACGCCAACATACCGCACCTGCCACACCTGGCCCTCCACCCTCGCCTGGCCGAGCATACAGCGTTCCTCTTCCGGGAAGGAGCTCAGAGACCGTCGCAGAAGCCTGGGAGCACAGAGAAGGCTGCAAAAAGGTGAAGGTCGATCCCGTCGGTCACCAGGGCCCTGGCTTCTTGTTCAGTGCCCTGACCCAGACATGAGTCTCCGCATAAGCCGACTCCACGTAGTGCGGCACCTGGCTCAGATATGCCCTGGCCGCCCTTTTGCCGCCCCTGGCCCTGGCCCCCTGGCCCTCTGGCCCTGGCCTGGTCCAAGACGGCCATGTCCCCCAGGGTGGTCCCAGCCTCGACGATCTCGTGCTCCTTGCGACCTAGGACCTCCCGACGGCTGCCCCCCTCTCTCTGCTTTACAGGCTCCGCTCGGCCGCTCTCCGCTCTATGCTCCGCCTCCAGACGAACCCGTCCCGAGCGGATGAAGTACATGAAGTTGCCCTCGCGCAGGGGCCAGGGGGATGGCACGACGGCGCGCGACACTCTCTTCTGTTCTTCAGCCCTCCTCGTCGTACTGCAAATACAGCGTCTCGCCGGGCCAGAACGCAAGGTCCTACGCACGGAACGCACGTCTGGCGGATGATCACAGCGGCCGTGCGGCCGTGCCCGTCCTCGACGATCTCAGCGACCTGCGAGACGAAGCTGCGCGAGCAGGCGCGGAAGACCTGACGCGAAAACGAGGCTCAGCTCGCACGTCGCACGACCCTCCCCGGCCATCTCTGCGGCCTCACTCTTCTCCACGCAGTCCGGCACATTCTTGGCACCTCCGATAGGCTTTAAACTGCTCTCTGCTCTCAGCTCTTCGGAAGCCCTGGCCAGGGCCAGGGCTTCCGTCACCCACAGGGAAGCCGAAGGCATCCAGGATCTCGCCACCCGAGAGCACCCGCACCGCCGCTGTGTACCTCGACGGCACAGCCGGGAGGGTCGAACTCGAACAGAGAGAAAGGAGAGGAAGGGACGGAGAGAGACACTGAAAGAGAGAGCGAGAGAGTGCAATTCTAGCTGTTCAAACACCTCTACTGGAAGTCAACAAGCTGGCTCTCCGTGATCGTTCTCTTGTGGTAGGCTACGCCCAAGCTTCCTAAAAGAAAGTCCTGTTGATCACGCCGATAGAAAGGCTCACGGGAGCATGTCATCCTCCATTAGTTCGTCATCCAGTGCCTTCTGGATCGTCGACTGCCTCAGATAAGATTTGTCAACACGCCGAGCAAGCATGATGCCTGCTACTAAATTCGGCTTTCCTCAGATCAGCACTGCAGAAGCAGACAGTCGCATGCCAGCGTGGAGCGGATGGTGACCTGGGCAGTCCACACCGCTTGCATAAGACTTTTTGTGGACTCATGGCACGATCACAACACTACCATGACGTCACCTTCTTGACTTCGGGTACTAGTACAACCAGCATCATCAACATCAGCTTCAAAACCAACACAGGTCGCAGCATCACCTTCCTCAACACAGTAGCACTATCAGCATCTTTGCAGCAGCAACTGCAACATCATCATGTTGACGACGGTCATCAATGTCACCGGCATGAATCACCGCGCATGTTCGGAAGTGACCAGAATTACAATGCCCTTGCTCCTGTTTGTCTTGAACTCGATCTCCCCAAACAGTGTCATGTCAACATGCACATTTACAATATGTTCATATCTTCATACTCTTGTACAACAACATCAACACCGAAACCACCGCCGTCAACAAGACCGCCCTCATCAGCCCCGGCTTGATCGCGAATGACAATCACCAAAACCACAACGACAGCGGTGGTAACGGTGGTGATGGTGGTGGAGCTTGACGATGATGATGGCGAAAATAAGGACGAGGATAATCAGTATGGGGACAGCGGTGATGCTGTAAGAATGCTGGTGGTCATGATGTGGGTGGACGACGAGGATCAAGAACATTAAGGACAAGCGGACAAGCGCATTAAGAAGATGTAGAGATGGCCATAAAGGCAGCGGCAGCAATGATGGTGATGGAAGTGGTGGTGCTGATGGTGATGGTGATGGTGATGGTGATGATGATGATGATGATTGAGATGGTGATGGTGATGACGATTATGGTAATGATGTTCGTGCAGGTAACGATGATGCTTGTTGGCATGCTGTAGCCCTCTGAATGTTGAAGCGCTGGTGATCTAGGTGATGAGGGTACTGATGATAATCGTCATGACGATCTTAGGGTGGCAAAGATGATGGCGAAGAGCTGGCTATCAGATGACGACGACATCGATCTGACTAATGATGGTCACCTCTGCATGGCCATCTTCACCACCACCGCCGCCGTCACCGCCACCACCACCACCACAACCACCAACAGGATGATGTTCTGCGCTGCTGCAGCTGGCGGTGAGCCTGATAGAGAGCAACGCGATCACGAAAGCACGACGTTGACGCCCAAGTTTCACGACCTCAAGTTGATTTTGCGGGTAATGGGAGTGAGGATGATCATGATGCAGAAATATGGATCAAGAATGATCAACAGCAAGACAGAAAAAAACGAGTGCACTGACGACTGCGATAGGTGTGGTGCTGATGCTGCTCCTGATGATTATGACGACGGGTAAACGGGGCGCGTGGATGAGAACAAACACGATGGTGATATTGATGATGGTGATTGGTGTGAGGACGATGATACTGATGGTGCTGGTGCAATCCGGCGGTGGTCTGTATGAGGAGGATGGCTGTGCCGATGTGCTGTAGCGAGGAACTTCTTGACGACAACGATACCTCGAAATGACGAAGAACATGACGATGATGACGAGTAACTGACGACGACTCAATGAGGAAGAAGAAGCGATGATACTGATGACGAGTGTAAAAATGATGCGTACGATGACGATGAGGAGGAGGAAGGGAAAGGGGACGTCAACAGCCGTAGTGGTGATGCTGACGATGTTGCTGATGTCAGTGACAATCATCGGTCCCCGGGCATTCGGTGCGGAACAATCCAGGCCCATGAAGTGGTGAAGCCCCACGTAGCCCCCTCCGCAAAGGTGCAGCGATATTCACTTTAAGGACTTTACGGAGCTGCAAAGACTCCGCCTGCTGCGATCCTTCGAACTTCGATGCCCATGATGGTCACTTGCAACTGCGAGGAGCAGCGTCAACGCAGACTCGGAATCTTAACACGGACTGCTCGAAGCGCCTCGCCGCGCACCACGAAGAGCATGGCCTCATCCTCGATGGACTCGCCGGGTGAGTAGAGCAAGGAGCCTCCGTCGCACTCGCGTCGCACTCGCTCTCCTTCGGCTCTGGCGGCTGTGGCGGCTCTGGGCTCCCCACAAGGCCGGTAGTAGACGGGCTTCGCCTCCTCAACGATGTCTGCCAGCAGTGATGCCTGCACAGCTCCGCATGGCTCCGCAACTCTGAAACTGCGGGCCAGGGCTCGGCTGGGTTCCCTGCAGGGAGCTTGGCAAAGACGGGCAGAGCTGGCACAGGGCACCCGGCACGAACTGGAACGTCAGTGGTGGTGAACAAAAACTGATTCGTTGCAGTGCAACGGTGCGGAGGAGTAATTTGTGTTGCTCTGCGTGGCAAGTCATCTCGCCGGCCAACAGGCTCTTCGGCATGCGCGCGCTCTTCCCCTCCTCTGACTCGACGACAGGACTCATGGACGCGCGGCGAGCGGCCAACAAGAAAACTAAAGACCTGGACACGGGTGGTCTCCCTACTCGGTACGGAGTCTCTTCCAAGCGAAGACGTTGCATCCTGGAATGTTCACCGAAATGAGATGGGAGCGTTGTGAGAGACTTCGCGGCTACTGTTCGCACGGAGGTTCTTTGAGGGTTCACTGTTGCCCTTGTGATCACCAGTCTTGCTTAACCTGTTTAAGGAGTCAGAACAGTATCGGCTTGGTTCGCAGAGGAGTGCGATCTGTGCCTGATGGCTCCGGGCAGTCGGTTTGCTTCCTCCACGTCTCGTTTGCGATGACCACCTCAGAGTGCCGAAGCTGGAGCTCTGTGGCGGAGCCCTGCTGCGAGCCTTCCGGGTCTCCGGATAGGCCACCATTGCATTCTGCATGGCATGCCGGTAGAGCACGAGCACCAGGACGTTTGTCACCTCCCAAAAATGCCGCATCAAAGCAGCTCTCTGCGAGAAAGCGCGAGCCGCGGACGGCTACGGCGTCGTGGCCGAAGATTGGCGTGTTGCCAAGGATGTTATCTTGGTAGCACCACTCCCCACCTCAGCCGAGAAAATTTCCACGAGTCGCACAGTCCCACCCCACCTTGAACCAAGTGGCGACGAAGCTCGACGAAAAACAGGGTTTGTGGCTGCTCACACCTCGGCTTTGGGTGGGGTTGGGGCGACCGAGACGGCAGTTGGGCGGCTTGCCGCACAGTTCCAGCCAGCACAACCATCATCGCGGCCGAGTCGTCCTCAGCGCCGGCACATGGCTCAGCTCAGCGCAACGCTTTTGGATAACGAGTGCTGAGGACCCCGCACCCGCGAAGGCCACCATGTCACCCACGCAGAAGAGCCGAATGTCGGCATCCTCCACGGAAACGCTGTGTCTCTCAAGGACGAAAGCTTGAAAAATTTGCGGGCATAAATGGCATTGTCATCGCCTTGTGGAGTCGTGCCAGGAAGGGCTGGTAAGCGCAGCTGCAAAAGGCTGGAATGTTCTTCAAGATACGCCAATCGGCCTGCATTTCCAGCTGCAGTAGCATAGTGCTCATGAAGCGGTCGGCCAGAGAGCAAGAGTGTTGCTCATTTAATTCATTACACTCTGCCTCTTTGCCTTCCTCGAGGGATTGCTCCAAGGCCCGTAGTCGTGTCTTGGGCAATGGATGACCTCGCAAGAAATCACTGCCACCAAGGACGTTCTGTTGGGCTTGCAACCAGCTGCAGGAGTGACAGCCTGCGCACCTCATACCACAATGTGGCACATTCTGTTGGGATGATCACAGTTTAAACCTATATCTACACAACATGTTCAAGCTTCCTCCATGTCCTGTCTTTTTGGCTTCGCCACTGCTGGTAAAGCTTCGTACTCGAGCTTTGCGAGGTGGAGGCAGCTCACCACCGGCCGAGCAGAAAAGCTTTAGCCAAGCCACCACGCCAAAACAAAGAAGCCGTGGCCCAGAGCTTGTCCTCTTCACAGCGTTTCCTAACCCAGGACAGGGCGGAGTCCTGCTAGTTCTTCTCTAACTTAGTCCTTCACGTTGTTTTTTGTAAACGGTGTCTTCATACTAACATTATTTCCTTGATTTCTTCTGGTATGTTTAAAGACACAAAAAAGCTTACAATGCATTTCTAAATTGATTAATCCGCCGACCTCCTTGGTGGGCGGCGCCAGTGATATCCCGAGAGGTTTTTTTGTCACCACGCCCACCACCCTCACCGCCCGCTGCCCTCCCCACTCACACCGTTCCTAGCATTCCTCCACTTTCTTGGGTGTTTAGAAAGTATTGAAAGGCTGCCAATGCGTGCCCGGACCCCCCCGCGCCCTCACCGCCCGCACCGCCCCCACCACATACACCGCCACCCCCACCACCCTCACCGCCCCCACCAGCTTGCGGCCACTCACACCGCCTCCACCACCCACACCGCCCTCGCCGCCCTCACTGCCCTCGGCACCCACACCGCCCTCACCACGTACACCACCCCCATCATCCACACTGCCTTCACCAGCTTGCATTCACAATTCCACCGCTCCCACCATCTCCGCCTCTGAGCATCTCGTCTCTTCCCTCTTTCAACCCTCGTCCTGCTCCTCTTACCTTTTCGCTGTTCTGCTTGCCCTGCACCCACACCGCCCCCACCACTCACACCACCCACACCGCCCCCACCAGCTTGCATTCAGAACAAGAGCATCGCATCGCCGCATGAGGACACAGGAGGGGCCAGGGTGGTCTCTTTAAGTTCTGTCTGTGTTTCAGCAACATCACAGCATCGCCCTGTTCTTATTACTATTATCATTACTACGACACTTACTAGTACTATTACAATTTCTTACTTTCCTTACCAGCTGTACAGCCAACTTTTCAACAGTTAGCAGTCGACCACGAGAGGAACGAAGAATGTCAGGGGTATATATATATATATCTTATATGTATGCATGTATGTATGTATGTATGTATGTATGTATGTATATGTATCTATCTATATATATATATACATTATATATTGTATATATACATATAGAAGCTTGTTCCGCTGGCGGCAGCCATTAAATAATCCCTTCCGTCCCTTCCCACGACTAATGACCCCCCTTGTGAAGTTCGCGCCGCAAACTTACTTGTGTTCTTTCATTTCTGCACGGCGCAAGCTTGCACCTCTGCAGCCCGACGCCGTGAGGACCTTAAGGGTGGCTTGCGCACCGGGGCCAGAAAAAGGCCCTCTCGTTTGTGTTGTAGCTTTGGGACTTCGTTTGAAAGGTCCCTGGATTCTTCAAGTTGGTAGCGGATCGGTCGAACCACCAGGACCTTGAATTCCAGGAGCCATGGGCTGCCAAGGGAAATACCCATGGCACGGGGAAGGACTCCCCAACGACTCTGTCTTCGTCGACGGCGAACCCTGAGGTGCTGAGGGATGTAACTACATCCCGCTCTTCGATGGCCAGACGAGCTCCTACAAAGAGTACCGGAAGCGCGTCGCGCTGTACTTCAAAACAAGTCGACCACCTTGCCGACACCGCCCTTGACGACGGGAACGGGTTCAACCTTTGGCCTTTCATGGCGCCAACCGCCCCTACGGCCAGATTCTTATCCAGTACTGCTCCGAGCACAGGGAAGCAGCTAGGGCTAGGGAGCTGAGCGTCATGATGTGAAGCTCCCCGACCCTGTCGGAGGCTGGCTACTACGGAGGAGAGTTGCTTTAACGCCTGAGCAGCGACAGCTCGTGATGAGCCAGGTTGACAACAAGAAGCTCAGCGTGAACACGGTCGAGCAGGCCCTCTTCTACTTGTTCGGCCAGGACCACCGGTCCAAGAGTGATGGACGACCAAGCGGAAAAGGGTGGACCTGCCAGGGCAGCGATGGAGCACGTACAGTTCCCGCGCCTCCGCCTACACGGCTGAGAAGGATGACTACGCTGGGACCCCGAGACCAAAGTCCGTTGCATCTACCTGGATCCGAAAGCAGTTCCCGGCTGAAACATAAGGAGTCATACAGTCGCGGAGACTGCAACTGAACCATAGCAGCACGCAGAACAGTGTATGTCGACACACACATGGGCAGCGTCCGAACAGATGCACATTGCACAAGCCTTATGATTCACTTACAGAAAACAATGATCAAGCGGAAGTCGCACAAAGGCTTTCCGTAGGTGAATCTGCCGAGGGATCATTGCCAGTATCCATTACATTGTACATGTCGCAAACTCCGTGCATCTTGCCGCATTCGAAGGTCGTCAATCGTCATCTGTCAAGTCAAAAGTGGGCCTGACAGAAGTCAGAAAACTACGCAATAGGAACCCAACCAACAAAACGAAACACGAATCGACACGCTCTGTAAGTTCCATGCAAGAACGCCACGAAAGTCTCGGCTTTTATGGAACACAAACAGTCCTAAAAGAGCCCACAGAGAAGACCACACCGACACATCCCGAGACTCGAGACCCAACACAAGGACGCAAGGCGCGGATGAGGCCACCGGGTAGTTCCGGCTTTTCAAGTGCAAACTGATCGAAAAATGTCTGTGAGCGGAATGCTTCAGCACTTGTCACTATAGGCACTGGCGGCTGGGTACGCCGCCGTCCAGCATGTCCATGAGCTTCGTCCTTCTCAGGACCTTTGCGGAGGAAGTGCAGACTACGCGGGAAGAAGCCTCAGCCAATCCGCGGCCTGGATCATGGCCTCCCCGTTGCAGTTCGGAGACACCTGTACCTGTCGTCACGGCGCGTTCCAGAGATCCCTGTGTCAATGCTTGGCGGACAGTTCGCGTCCAACCGTTCAAGGCCAATAGCTGTGCAGCTCCCTGTACGGAGCCTTTCGCGGGGTGTCTATTCCGAGGAAACACTTCAGATGCTTTCAAGCATGCCTTGTCCGATGTTCTCGATCTCCCGGTCTTCCAGAAGCACCTGAAATGACCCCCAAAAATCGTGGAAGGCACCCCCAAACTCTCGGCCTGAGACCCGAGCCACGCAGGAGCCATGCACTAGAACGAACACAAAGTCGGCATCCGGTTCCTTTTTCAGGCAGTTTCGGAGATCTCCGTCCACGCCGAATTACGCCAACGCCTACGCAGCACTGGGCCCTGGGCCTCGTCCGCCACGATGGTCTCGCCGGGCAGCAGCCAGCGAGGCTCCCAGGCCCTGTTCGAGCGCGAGGTGCAGTGCAGCACTGCCCTGCGCACGCGGACTTCCCCCCACCGAACGAGCTGATCCAGCAGCCGCGGCGGGGCGTCGTGCACCAAGTCCTCTCAGCAAATGACCCGCGTGTTTGCACCGTGAGCCGTGGCCGTGTGCGGCAAAGCTCGTCCCCAGTCCCAGATCACAGAGTAGCTCTTCAGCGCGCTCATCAGCACGTGCTCGAAAGCGTCGGCCCCCGGCACGTGCCTGCTGACGTGTGATAGCTTAACATGCAGGCTTCAGATTTTGTAAGAAGCAGTTCGCAGAAGAGGCCCGCCTGTAGCGGCCAGACAGCCAGCCCTGAGCCAACAGGCCACGAGAACCGTTTCGCGGCAAAAGTCTGAGCATCAGGCCCCGAAGGTCCCGGCGGCCGCTTCCGCAGCATTGTGCCGGTCCTGGTCGCGTTCCGACTGCGATCCGGAGAGCCCTCCGCCCAAGCCCTCTCCTTGTGCGCTGGCGGGCCCGTGATCTGAGGAGTCAAACAGAGGCGCGCCGCGGTGCGTCGTGCTGTGCTTTGGGGCTGCGGCGGGGCCCAGGTGCGAAGGCCGGTCCTTGACCTGAGAGCCGGTTCTTAAAGCCGCAAAAAGAGAGGAGAGCGCCCACAGCGCCTCGTTCTTCGTGGAGGGGAGTGCCTTCAAGACATCCAGCCGATCGTGGATCCTCAGACTCGAGACTGTCTGGACTCTAGACTCTCCAGACTCTCCTTGAAGACCCGAAGCCCTCGACGAGCTTCGGACGTCAAGCCACGCGGAAGGAAGAGGGCCTTCTCCTCACCTGACGCTCAGGTTTTAGCTGCACTGAGGGCCCATGGATGCGCTCTGCCCGCTTGGTGGCACGCAGTTGCCCAGCGCTTGAAGCAGCACAGAGCGGTGCAGGATGGCCACCAGCACCTGAGAGCAGTGAAGCTAAGGCGCATCAGCACCGCGGAGCTCTCTGCTCGCTCAGCTCGCTCCGCTCTTCGCCGGGGCCAAGGCTGGGCCTTTGGCTCTCACGACGCCCGAGAGGACGATGGGCACGCCCAGGAGCGCCAGGCGACCGATCTGCATCAGCAAGGGAACGCGGCGCCCTCCGCGAATTTTGCACGCCGCGAGCACGTTTCTCAATCCCTTTTCTCGCTGCTCTTCTGGCGATCGTGTCTTCGCCGAGTTCGTTGCTCCCCTCCTCGTGCCCACCCGCTTCCGGCTTTGGCTTCCCCAACCTGTCCCAGAGAACTCTCCCTTTCACTGTTACGGCGCCTCAAACTTCTCGAACACATCGAACACCTTACATGGTTGTGCTTCCTCTCCCTATGCAGAGAAGAGTGCCCCACTTGCAGACGCTTTCCAGTTCGTTTCGTCTTGCTTGCAAAATTGCTGCAGCTTCGACAGGCTTTGAAGACCCTGCGCACAACCCGGAGAAGTGCTGCACAATGCTGCTAGCTGCATTTTGACCGCATAGTTTGCTCCTGCCTGCATCCCAGGACCCAGTACCGCCTGTGGCTCTGGTGGCGGTTCCTCCTGTGGGGGGTTCAGAAAGAACCGAACCTCGGCGGCTCAGCTCGGTAAGCACAAATCGGAAACGGTTGCAGCTCTGTCACCTGCTCGGCAACTTCGAGGCCATGAGGACTTAGAAGCTTCGCCTCTCGCTGGAACTCTCGTGTCACAAAAACAGATTCCGACAGCTGCCTTTTCCAGCACGTCGAAAACAACAAGACAATCGGGGTCTCCCCAGAGCCACCGCCAGTCTGACGTCTTCCTTGCAAGGGCGGTCTTACGCGACGGAGAACAACACGGTGACGAGTAGGCTCCCTGCATTCCGCTCAAGTCCAGCCGGCCTTCCTCAGGTGCTTATACAACGCCTGTCTTTTCCGGCTCCGCAGGCGCAGGCCAGGCCTCCGCCGCTTTTCTCAAATGGGCCTCCGTTCGCCAAGGCAAAGAAAGGACAGCGCCCCGACTTTCCCGGAGCTGGGGCACAGGCAATGGCACGCTTGATGTTCTGTGGCATCACCAAAGACACCATGATTACCTTCACGCCGCGGCTTGCGTGTGAACAGAACGCGTCTGATTGTCCCCCCCTCTGCTTCCGCCTCCTGCTCGGCGGTGCGGTCAGGTTGTTCCATCAAGTATCTTCTCACCTTCTCCTGCGCTGTGCCAACGTACAAAACCAACAGTCTTGAGTGAGTCAGATCTGTTGCCGTCCGCCTTACTCTCATAAACGGCACTAAAACCTTTATCTTCTGCAATCTCTCTCTGCCAATCTTGCTGAAAAGTGCAGCTATGCTCACCCTCAAGAGTTCGGTTCATCTGTCATGAAGGATTGTCGCTTCGAGGGTACATCGTGGCTCCAGCGAAGCTTCCTTGTCTCGACCCCAAGCCTACCGCCAATTTTGTTTGATGCTGTTGTCATAGTGTCCTCCCTTCGGTTTTGGGGTAGGGGCGTCTTTAGCATGAAGGGGGAGCTCAAGGGATAAAGGTCAATGGCTGCGACGGGTTTCTACTGCTTGGATTCCTGCACAGAGCAGAGCCACCGCGATTTCAAAGATGCGAAAGATCAGGACGTGACCACGAAGAGAAAACCGTGGGATGGTACTCGTCTTCCCTATGTCCCTGTCTTTACTCCGGTCGGAGAAGAGAAAACGGCGAGACTGCGAAAGGGGGCCTGGTCGGCGTCGAGTTCCGGGAGCTCCTCCTTCGGGAGCCGGGCCACCATCGGCTTCGTCGCCTCCTCCCCTGCGCGCGAGGCTCTCTGCGAAGCTCTCTTTCCAAAGCTCTCCGCGGGGCTCCGGCCACAGCGAAGGTCACGGCCATCGCCTCGACGAACAAGGCGAAGGCTTCTATAGGGTCACCCACCACCGCGATCCACCGCGACCGCGCCTAGCCAGCCTTCGCCCTCGGGCTCCCAGGCGCGGTGCAAGCAGTTGCCTCTCGACCAAAGCCGGCGTTCGGACCAGGCTTCAAGAAGCTCAGTGCATTCACCTGCGCATCCCTCCGGGACTAGTGCCTCGACCTGGCGAAGAGAATTCTTCATCCCAGCGAGCGCAGCATTCGCTCCACTCGTGCCAATCTCGTGCACTCTGTGAGCCACCTCGCCACGGAGGATCAGGATCGCCGAGTCTCCCATCACACCGGGCTTGAGGATTGTCTGCCCATCGAAGTAGTACCTCACAGTCGCAGCGAAAGAGGGAGGGAGAGAAGGAAGGAAGCAACGCTCTTTTTTTGGGGAGAGCGAGGGCGGCGCCTCTCCTCGATGCCTTCCGGCAGCGGGCCGGACACGGAGGTGCCCAGCGCGTTGTCCACCATGAACACCGCCTGCGCAGGCAGGGAGAGGGGAAAAGGCGCGTCGTCCGCCCCCCCCTTTTGAGCTCTCTTTTTTCCGGCTCTCTCTTTTCTCACCTGGCCACCGAGCTGGAGGAAGTCGAGCGGCGTGTCTGGGCCATCCACTGGTCCAGGGTTCCACGTCAGCAGATTCCGTGCTTCCTAGAACAAAAGACGTCTGCAAGCACAAAAGCGAGCTTTGCAGGTGGCCTTGTGATTCAGGGAGTCGATGCGGTCTAAGGACAGCTCGTTGAAGTAGGCCACCTTTGCGGTGGGTCCCAGGCTACCGCCTCCGACCGCAACAGCACCACTCTCCCGCCTCCTTCGTCCACCGAGGTCTTGTGATCGGCTCGTCCTCGGGGTCCTGAAAAAGAGCCACGAGAACTCTCGCTTTAGGACATCGCCTCCTCCCGTCCTCGGGCTGCTCCGCTTCCTCGTCCAGGACCTTCTCTTGCAGCCTGGCCCCAAAGCAAAGCAGCGCAGCTGCGCAGCTCTCCAACCGAAAAGAGCGAAAATGGTGGGGCCATCTCCGGGGCTCGGGCAGCTCCGTCAGAGCCTGGCGCCCCACGAAGCGCACGCGGGCGCCCTCGGGCCCCGCACGCAGGGCGCAGGTGCGCTGCTCCGAGCCGACGCCCAAGAACTCCGTGATGCCCTGCAAAGACGAGACAGCGGGCATGGAGCGGAGACTCTTTAAGTGACAAACCGAAAACCCCTTGATGCCCCTTTTGCATCGCCTCGCAGTCGCCGCGTTGCAGGACTCGCACGATGCAAAGGCCTCCCTGACACACACGGATATCTCGGATTTTAAGGCCGATGCGTATCAATTGTGTCTCGTAACTCCAAGCCTGTGGCGCATCGCCTACAAGCTTCTCGACAGTGCCCTTTATGATCACCACCTGCAAAGGTGGCTCAGGCAGGATCTCGGGAGCCGACGTGCTGTGCTCAGCCGACCAGCTTGTCGTCGTAGTCGCCGCCACGGCAGATGTACCTCCCGCATGTGCGTTGGGGGGGTGAAGCTTTCAGGAGCTCAGAGCCGCTACGCCCACTCCCCGGGGTCCAACTTCATGCCGATAAACGGCCGATGCAGTGGAGGCCTGAAACCCATCCCCGGTCGCCTTCACGTCGCTCTTATCGACTCAGTTCCCTGCAGCCGGTCTTTGGGCAGCTTCTCCAACGTGCAAATCTCATCATAGTCGGGATCATACCACGTCTCCTGACAACTCGCTCGCGGCATATAGGCTCTTCGGCACGTCTGGCACGCTCCTTTCCGGCATCGTGGTACTCCCACTCCCGGATCGCTCTGAGCCTGAACCACCAAGCAGATGCTTGTCCGCAAGACCCGTGGGCAAGGAAGCTAACAGAGTCTTCCTGAGAATCCGTCAGAAGCCGCTTGAACTCGATGCTGCAGCCCTGGTGTCGTAGTCACTAAAGTCGCATCCACTTTGCAACACCTGCTTGGCAAACGGCCTTGAACAAAGGCATGTTCAGGACGAGGCCGTCGTCCAGGGCCCAAGCCTTTTTCAGGCTTTGCATGATTCTGGCTCCATCATGTTCCCATGTCCAGCACCTCACCCGTCCAGGCTTCGCGGCGGCGGGGTCTCCGTGCTACGGATCCCGTGGCTGAAGAACCTTCGTCCTCGTCCTTGGACCGTGGCGGGGCTGCCTCGGCAGCCTCCGACATCTCGACCTTGTGGGAAATCGCAATCGTAACTCAGCTCAGAATCCTCACTTCTTCCACTTTGCCCCGAACGGCATGGGTCATATGGGTCGACACTGTGTGTCCAACTGCTTGACTGGACACAAGCTTATGATAAGCCCACACGCTTCACAGCCGGACGAGCCACCCCTTCACAGGTGAGCTCTGGGATTCGGCAAGGATCCCACCCTTGTCCCCATACCTTTTTTTGGTGGAGCACAGCATTATCATGGCAGATGTGGACGAGGCCTGCGGAGGAGTCCTGCCATGGCTTCACAGTCAGAACCAGCCGTTCTACGACTTGGTGTAAGTGCTTTGGACGTGCGTTTGTTTTGTTCCATGGTATCGCTGTGCTTCTGCCCTGCTGAATGTAGATCGAATGTGTATATCTTGGACTTCTTGGCCCATGGGTTTCCATAAACCTGCCAGCCTTCGTCTTCAAGCTAGTCTTCTTCATTGACAAGACTCAGCCAACTACTGTAATTGCCGAAGAGATTCTTGGGGTCTGCCGGGCACGTGCTCATGTTCCTCACTTCTTCGGTCGGCTGCATGCAAAGGCCATTCCGTCGATAATCTGCATCTGCGGTTTGAGCACTGCTTTCTCCTCCTTCACCTTCCTTGCCTAGTGAGTTTGGAGAATTTTTTCTGGTCGCGAATGCAGTTCGGTTGCAGCATGGTTCAAGCAGGACTCTGATGTATCTTTGGAGGCCTCAGTTGGCTTAAGGCTTATAGCTTGCCCCCGACAACCAAAAACAGTTGAAGCCCGTGGATTCTTTGGGACTTGAGCTTGAGGCTTTCCCATGGTCAACGACTTGAACGAATTCACCTGTCATCTTCCTCTGCTTGTCTGTGCACGCTGTGCACAGCGTGCCCTCGCGTGGGTGCATGCATGCGAGGCGGGCCGGTGCATGCGCGCTTTCGGGACTAGAGGCGGTAGATGCCATGTGAACGCATACGTGTCCTCAGACTGGCATGGCGTATGTGTGGCTGTCGCCCGTGGAATCTCATCGCGCACGACAAGATGTTGAGGGACGTGACAAAAGCATCAAGGATGGCTTCTCGGGCGGGCGGATGAACATGACTCAAGCCGAACATGCAGATCGCTCTCTAGCCGGATGCCTCGGGCCTAAATTCTTTTACGCGTCAGAGAATCAGAACCCTCTTCCAGGTATCTTAGGCGCCGACTGCATCATCTCCAGTGGCAGAAGCAGAGTCCGCGGGCTTCACCTCCTCCTTCCAAAAATCGTGGAATCCCCGCTAACCCGCCGGCATCTTCGAGCCGTGCAGTGCCTCGCCACTCATGGCAGGCTCTCTCTAACTCATGCTGGCGTTGGCAAACCGTCTCGTGTACCAGCCAGAGGGATCTACGGACAGCACAACAGTCGCCAAGAGACTCTTCTGGTGCAGTCACCATGTGGCAAGCGCTCAGTGGGGGGGGGGGAGAAGTGGGCTGAGTTAGAATTAGAGATGTCTCATGAGCCTCTGAGCCAACAGCCTCTGTCCAACGAACACAGCAGCGCACTGCTCCAAGCGGTGCGAAGATTCCGCAGATTCCGGAGAGTTCTTCTTCCGAAACGCCTTTTCCACCCGTCTCCCCTCTCAGCTTGGCGGCGGGTCGCCCCGCGCATCGCCGCGTCGCATTGCCCCGGCCATGGCGCCAATGGCGTCTAAGCTCCTGGCGGCTGCGGCTTCGGGCAAAGGAGGGGGGTGGGGCGACACTGCGCGCTTCTCTAAGGAATTCACCTCATCGGTCCGCACGAGTTTAGGGTTTAGAGAAGAGGCCTTTTCCATCCTCTCTCTGAGAGAGTCTAGGATAGCCTAAGCCAGAGTCTAGCATGAGCTGGAGCAATCGCGGTGCTTCGAATCGCATGTTGCAGATGCACGGGGCATGCTCGATTGCCTTTGCCTATTCAGCCACTCCGTGGGCAGGATTCTCTTTTGCCGTGCTTTGCAGCGACGAGTCGTGACTGTTAACAGCCGAAGTCGCGAACACTGCTCAGTGCTCAATGCAGGCACACAGGCATGAAATGCACCGTATGCGTGTTTCGCAAGCCTAGCGGCACTGGGCCATAGCTGCTTGAGCTGCGGAACTAGGGCCTCTTCGGCCCACGTCAGGTAGTCAGGTCGCTGCGCAAGGCGCAGGGGGGCCATGGCAGGGCCCCAGGGCCCACCAAATCCCAGCGGCAAGCAGCCT
>CAJNJA010024119.1:0-33024 GCA_905231915.1 Symbiodinium necroappetens | reverse complement strand
CGACGACTCCTGCTGCTGCTACTACTGCTACTACGACGACGGGAATAACGCGATGGCACCACCCAAGTTAGTTTCCCTGAACTTTCTGAGAAAGCCCGCTCACTTCGAGAAGCACTTGTTCGAGCATCTGGAAAACCTTCTGTGAATCAGATTCGCTTCTTAAAGCTTGCCAAGGCCCCCACGCACCAGATACCATAAGAAGCCCATCTCAGTGTTACGTTCATGCAGGTCTTCATCTTACAGTCTTAACATCATAGTGGTAGATAGTCACAGTCATAGTCCCGAGTATGGAACAACATATTTTTTTGCAATACCAAACAAACTAGAAACCTCTATCTCGATGACGACTACGACTATCGGCGCCTGCTGCCACTGCTGTGGCTAACACTGCCCATGCTGCGTTTGCTGCTTCATAAGTTCACACAGCCATTCTCCTGGTCGAGCACTAGCACTTGGCCCGCCCTGCGTGCCTGAGTGCCATCGGTGCTGCTGTCACTCCCCCCTACTCCGACATCAAGTGAACGAACAGACGGCGAACACGATCGCTAATATTACTACTGTTGCTGCTACAGCTCACGCATGCTCCGACAACTCCGCCTCCGCCTCTGTCTTCTCCTCCTCCTCCTCCTCCTCTCCTCATACTTCTCATTTTGCTACTGCTGCTCCCACTACTACCACCATCACTAGCACAGCAAGGACTCCACGACGACGCGACCACTGCTCCTAGCAGGACGACGAAGTGGGCTAATCCTTGCTACTATACTTGCGATGTATTGCTGCTACTCTCCATGCCATGAGCTTCAGCCCAGCCCCATGGGAGAAGCCTGGACGTCTCACTGAGCCGTCGACCCACGGTTGCCTCCCAGGACTTGCGCAGAACCAGAGCAACACAACATGGTCCGTATGTGGTGCCAGGAGACAAGCACGTGAACGAAAGCCCGCATTTTCTGCCTACTCTTTGGCTTGCACCACTCTGGAAGCAACTCTGCCCTACCCTGAAAGTATGTTTGCGCTTCAACCACTGCAAAATCCGCACGTTCGCCAGGGAAGATGTGCAATGTCGGGCGTGCAGCAACTTCCAGGCACCAACACTGGAGTACGAGGAGCACGAATGTTACCTGTACCAACACACTCACCTGCTCCTCCAAATCATATCCCATACAATTGGTGTCATGGAAGACGTGAGCGGCCCCGAAGTCTGAAATCCTCGACCTCTCGCGCCATGTCCGAGGCCTCGGAGGACCTCCACTTGGAGTGCGAGGGCCGCTCCGAAGGCGGCTGGGCCCACTGGCGCTTCGCGCGGAGCTCCTTCTCCAGACGCAGCTGCTCCTCAGCCAAAAGGCCCCCCCCAACCCGGCTCAAAACGCCCAATCAAAAACACCCGCGGAAGTCCTCGCGAATCCGATAGTTCTCGTCCTGGGATCCGAATCTGCGAGGCTGAGCCCTAACACCAGCACCACGCTGCACAGACTCCTTCAACATCCTCAGCTCGAGTGCCAGCTGGTCGGCCTTCCGCGAAGCCTGACCATCAACGAATCAACACCCCAACCTTCTCCCCTGACACGCCGCAACTAGACCCGTCCCTGACCCCTGCGGCCTGATCGCCATCTCCGCTCCTCAGGGCAAGCGCACATCCAACGCGGTACCGTTGCCTGATGGCTCAGGAGTCTGGCCAGCGACGATCTCCACTCGCCTGGTGCTCAGATCTTCGAGCATCCGGTGAGCCGGCGAGCTGCTATCGCTCTGTGACAGAGATTCGAAGCTCAGTTGAGTTGGGCCGGTGACGGGAGTGGACACATCCCGGTGCCGTTTCAGGCGTTCAGGTGGGAAAGTCTCGTTCTGCAACCAGCGTCCCAAGCGACCCCTGACCCCGGGAGCTGTCGGCCAGGCCGCATGCCCTCTGCCGTTTCATGCCTTTTACTCTGTTCCTTGTGGTTGTGGAGTCTTATACTCAGATTTCTGGAGTCCTGCCTTGTCAAGGTCGCACAGGACACCGGGCCTTGACCAAGCGTGAAAGGTCCGTCTTTGTTTGTGCCACTGAGGCCGTCTCAGCTTCGCACCCACAAACTTGGCCCATGATCACCTCGGAGTTCAACGAGCTCGCTGTCATGATTCCGTTATGACAAGTCATCAAAGGTGCCGACCGTTGAAGTGAAGTGTTCAATAGGCCATGCAACGTGCTGTGTTTGCTCTCACAGATAATAAGAACTGATGGTGTAGTGCCGCTGATGAGGTTCTTTGCATGATTGCGACATCGCTCAAGCCAGATGAGCTGCATTGGCAAACCCATAAATTAAGGGGCGCCTGGCTCGCATTCACAGCACATGCTGTGACAAGTGTCACACCAGATTCCACTTCTCACGGAGCTGTTAGAGACATCCCGGTTCGTTCCCGCATGACAGCACCCACATCGAGAAGACCTGCTCAGCTTGCAAACTTCGCCAGACTGCGATTTTTTGGTTCACTTTCATTTAATCTGGCGTGCGCGGCGAGTCAGTCCGTCTTCGCTTCGGCGACGGCTCGTCCTCGCAAGCGGGACACAACAAGGGTCCCGTAACTTGATTGGCAATGGATTGAGCCGCTGCAACCTACACACACCAGGCTCACCGATGTGCAAGCGACGACTCGCTCGATCTAGTGTGTAGCTAATGATCAGCTAATGTGCCATTGCAGAGAGGGCCCGGTTCGATTACAAGTCTTCCTGGTAGGCTTGCGTAGCCGGCAAGGAGTCACCGCCCTGGCACGGCAGCCGTACAGAATGCACTGGATACAGCAGTGGATGCAAGCGCAGCACCACCGACACCAAAGCGGCAAGCACTTTGCCCGTAGCTGTTCGGGAAACCATTGATACCGGCGGTAAGGAATGGCCTGGGATGAGTACGGCCTCAGCATGCAATGAAGCTCAGAGACAAAACACAGCACCACTCTCGGCTCCTGTGTGTACATACCGTGGCAGCGGGAGGACCCCTCTGCGACATTGCGGGGCTCGCGCTGCGTCGCTCCCAGGTCCATTGCCTCCCCGTGAAGAAACTTAGCGAAACTTGAAACGGAGACTGTCCCCTTCTTGTGCCTCCTTGGACCGCTGCTCTTCGGTCGCGCTTTGCCTTTGCAACACGCCTAAAAAAGTGCGGTCCTGAGAAGCTCTAGCCGCTGGCTAGGCCGATCTGAGCCGGTCGCTCTGGGGAAGGCGAAGGACCCGCCGGACCCGCTACCTGCTCCCCGTGCCGGCCCGCGAGTCCGCCGGCGAATGCGTGGCCTCTGGCCTCCCGCGCCTCCCGTTCCGGCAAAGGCTGGGGCTCTACGGTGTCGGACCTGGTCGTGCCGCGCTGCTTCCATGTGTCCTCCTGTGCCGATGTCCGCGGGCTAGGCCAATGTTTGGGGCCCGGCTGCGCAGCCTCCTTCCCGGCCTCCGTCTCGGTCCCAGAAGCCTTCCTGAGATCGCATCCAGATCACAGACATCCACAGCATGCGAGTGGTACGAGGGGTGGGCGGGGGACTCGGCGGCATCTCGCTCGGAGTGTCCTAAGCAGAGCGGTCCCCCTCCGTTTCATTGCCTTTGCTCGAGGCAACCCAACCGCAGGGCCTCGCCGACAGGTGAGCCGAAGATCGCCTCTTCCTCGTCGCTGTACACCGCAGAGTTGTACGGCAGCGCCGACCCAAAAAGTTCCTCATCGCATCTCATGTCAGCTTTCACAAGTCTGATCTCTCATGAGCAAGCCCTTACGCAGGAACAGGAACAGGCCTCCTCATCAAGTGCATCGAACATCGCCTTCAGAAGGTCACCATTTCGCTAAGGTACATCCAAAACCGTAGACAAGTCCTCGCATGAACGTCTGAGCTCACCACTGACACAGCCTCCACAGGTACATCCCGCGCCTTTCAACGGCTCTGTGGCAAGACTCTCGACAGCCTGTGCCTACCCTCTCTGTGCTAGGGCTGCTAGAGGCCAGATCGCAGTGCCAACAAGCTTGGAAGCCCTGCGCGTGCGCATGATCCAAAGATGCAACCACTCCAAGGTGCCTCCTTTGGGCTTTCGGGCACGGCAGTCGGAACGTCCGGCTTCTCCTTCGTGGGACTTTAGAGCTCCTAAAGTTTCCGAACTGATCCAAAAAAATAGACTCGCCTCTTCTCCCAGACCCATCTGCGCCATAGCGTGCATCGTTCGCTGTCGCCTGTCCGCGCACGCCACACCACAAGACGTCTTGATTTTCAAGGACACCATGGGATCCTTCAAGCGCCTGCAGACGACAGCCCTCTAAGCACAGGATCTCAAAGCCTCGGCATTCCCTTCAACCCTCGCAGTGTCCGGCCGCTTCTGAAATTCCTCGTCCAGTGTTTGTCGTTCCCGATCCTCCTCCTCCTCGCGTGGAAACTTAGGAAAGAGCTTGGGGCACCATCAAAGGAAGACATGGGAGGCAATGCCTCACTAAAGCCACGGATTATGAGGCTGACGTCCTCTCGCGGAACATGTCTATTCGCTTGCGCATCTGACCCCCAAAATCTACGACGACGAGGCACATGCCTGCATGCGTGAGGTCGCTCACTGAAAAAGGCATCGAAGCTTAGGATGCAGGGTGGCTCCTGCCGCTCCCTTTCCAAGGCCTGGGACAGGTCAGAAGAGATAAAGGCTCTGATTGTGGAGCCTCAAGGCCTCAAAAAGCTTCGGGACTTCGACCCTTTTGACCACTCCACGCTTGAGAACCGAATCGCCTGCAGCTGGTCTTGGGAACAGATAGGCTCCGTGTTCTTCTGCTCGCCAGCGTCCCGAGCAGCGATCTTGTACCTGCTTCTCTCTCCCCCAGTCCAGCTGCAGTGGTACACACTGCATGGGGTTCCTACGTTAGGTGTGAAAAGAGTTCGTTGATGTGTACGATGTTCCGCGGGACGCCGTTCCAGCTGAGGCGCTGGAAGTTTTGGGCTCGTGTCATATTATTTACAAAAGATCCGTGTGGCCGCATCGCCAAGAAAACCAACTTCATTGTAAATTCCAATGCATGGGCCACGCTTTGGCCTCGAAAACCTTTTCGCGCTCAACCGCCCTTGCAAAGGGCAAACTGCCGGGCGTGAGTATACAGTAAGCGATCGACATGCTCAGTTTCGTCAACGCTTCATGGGGCCACAAGTAGTGCTAGGATGGCCTGCATGCCTCACTCTATGCTCATTACCAACCAGTCCGAAAGAACCAAATGCGGCACTGGCTTGTGCAACAATATTGGTATTATGGCAATTCTGCAATATTTGGAGAACTCAAAACGACAACCAAAGCAGATATGCTTGCGAGTCGCGACAAGAACTGGAATTTAAGCAAGAACAACAAGGACAGAGCGAACAAGAACCAGATAAGGAAGCGCAAGAGCAAGACCAGAAGAAGCAGCAGGAGCAAGAGCAAGAAGAAGCGCGCTGTGATGACGGATCCCGCGCTGTTCCTCGAGTCGAGCCTCGCAAAGACCGGCCCAAACAAGAAACCTTGGGCTCGGAGCAGGGGGTGTAAAGCTCGCGCTTTCAAGCCGCAATTGTTGGTTCTGGCGCATTGCTTTGAGAAGCGTGTCTGTACCTGGGTTCGCATACATCGACTTCTAGGGATGCTAGAGCTTGCAGCAAACGTTTTGAAAGTGAGTAGTTTTGTCACCTTGGCCCCCGGCACATTTATCACTTTGCTGAGCAGAAAACGGCAGCAATGCACAGCTTTTGTGGAACAAGGCCCAGCACCAAGAAAGGAGACAAAACGAAAGCTGAGCGCATGTTTTCGAGGCTGAACCGCTAGATGTGACTCAAAGCTTGGAGGCGCGGTTCTGAACAGCAAACAGCATAAGCACGAAGCAATCACCGTGAACAACAACAACAACAAGAAGAAGGAACAAAAACAGGAGCCCCATCCCCACAACAACTTCTTGCTTGTGTCTCTTCTACAAAAGCTGTTGCTCTGACGGGGGGGGGCCTGTTGTTCCCCTTTCCCCGTTTTGTCTCTTCTATATGACTCGAGACAAAAGCTGGTGTCCCGTGTGTTGTTCTGAGGGGGTTGTTCCGGTGTTGTTCTGCTGTTGTTCCTTGCGGTCTTTGGCTGTACATTCGTAGAAGAAACAAAGCCTGGTGCCTCGTGTGTTGCGTTTTTTGGGGGAGGTGTTGTTCTCATCATCATCGCTATCGTGAGCATCGTCGTCAGGGTTGCTTCTTCCGAAGCAGCTTGACTAGCAGTATAGTGACTACTGACTACTGTTGCGACGATCCTGAAGAGTCTTGGATTGTTGACAGGCAGGCAACGATACGCAGTACTGAACTGACGTAGATGCAGGAAAGGTGCATCAACCTACGGACTATCTCTGAAGATATCAAGATGAAAGGGGAATACATCCAATGCATGTCTGCTCAAACGTAAGCTTCTGCTTTTCCGTCCACCAAACGACAAGCTCTTGTGCACACTTGAGCCATGCCGGCCAGCGTGCAGCGGTCCTTCAAGCAATGGCTGATTGCCTAACTTCATTCACACCCCCGCGACCGCGACAACACTGCCGGACATGCTCACTCTGCTCCAGGACCATACTCCTTCGTAACTTGTCCTGCACTCACACATGTCTTAAACAATATGGGTGCCACTGAGCAGTTTCTAGCGAGCAACACAAAACCAAAAGAGATGCACAAAACCAGGGACCCCTACTAAACATCTATTGATGATTCAAGATCCTTGGATGCAGGCCTACAAGGCTCCAGCGCACGTAGCTGCCGTTCTCTTCTACCCGAGGTCTCACAGTAGGTTATACGAATGGTACAATGATCCATAAGATCTCTTATCAAATCGCACTTCCCTCCTGAAGAACTAAGCTTTGTAAGACCGTCTGCAAACATATGTTCCCCGTTGACCCAGAACGTCTTAAACCCATAGTCCACTACGAAGTCATACAAGATCTGGTAAACGAGGGACTGCATCTTAACCCCTTGGCGAGTGGAAGGTTTCTCCACCTGGATGGAATCAAACAGACCCTTGTTGTCGGTGACCAAAACTCTCGTAGTTAAACCGTTGGTCAGCTTAGACTTCACATCCTTCGCCTTCTGTCCCCAGAGAATTTGTTCGTACAACAGGAGGACACTGACAGCGCAATCAAGGGCCAGCGTAGCCGCTTGAAGCTCACTAGCATACGACGACCATACTGCACGATCTATCTTAGTGCTAGAGTACTCGGCAATGTTGGCCCTGACTTCCTTGCCCTGAAGTACCTCCTTGGAAGCCCAGAAAACAATGGTGCCAGCTTGTGAATGACCTGAGGGTCGTGACGTATGCCCTGCATCTGCGAACACTACAAGAGTCATGTCGTCCCAGGAATCTGCAACCCTCGAAAACGTCATGGTTTGCTCTCTACTCTTAAGGGTGCGCACAATCTTATTCAGGTCAACCAAATGTTTCTTCTCGGGTTTGGTACCATAGGAGGCGTAATGAGAAACATCATACGCAATGTCGGGTCTAGTATTGATGGCTACCCAAAGCAGAGCTCCAAGTTGGGACCAGAAGGTTGTTTGGCCCTGTCTGTTAAGGAGTCCTTCAGGCAAACGTCTTGTGGGAACTTCCTTCAGATTCTGAATGTACTGCTTCTGATCAATGACGACCTCCCTTGTTTGTGGGTGTTGCTTAAGGGTAATTCCGGTGTAGATGACTGGCATCGCATCAGCATATTTGCGTTCCCCGAATGGCAACCTAGACGTAAGCTTTCGAAGTGCTGCTTCAAACTCGGGGCTTTCAGTAACGGAACAACCTGCAACTATCAGATCATCTACGTGAGCACCCACTACTCCCAGAACACGGCCGCTCTTCTTACTCCGTAGTACGTAGACACACCTGTCTGCAGGAACTTGTTGAAAACCACACGCCTCTAACTCCGACGTCAACCTTCTGTACCAAGCTAGAGGGGCCTCGCTAAGTCCATACGGAACCTTCTTAATGCGAGCGATGGTATCAGGATCGTAACCCTGGTCAAGGACAAGATCTTTGGGAAGTTCTGCATAGATAGGTTTTACACGGGAGCTTTTCTCGCCAGCCAGGAAGGCTGTCTTGGCGTCTAAAGTAAACAGTCTCCACATGTTCTGTCCTGCTACGGTTAAGACTGCATGCCGTCCCTGACGCGACAAGGTAGGTGAGGCTGTTGAGAATTGGCCGAGGTCAGGGTCCCTAAAGCCCCTAATCACCAAACGAGCTTTGGCCTTCTTAGGGGCGTCGGGGGTCTCTTCTACGCGCTTCCAGGTAAGGACCCACCTACAACTGATCACCCGACGAGGGTCAATTCCTTGCCTACTGATAAGTTCGACAACGTCATTGCTGAGCCATTGACTCCATTCAGCCTGTTTAGCTACTCTAAACATCTCCTTCTCTTCTTGATTGAGGTAGCGTTCAGTCACTTCTGCGCCACGCTTCTTCATGGCAGCTGCACTGAGGGCCATTTCTTGCACGATATACCGAATGGATTGTTCATCCTGAATTTCCTCCAGGCCTACATCAAATTCTAAACCGAAGGACAGACCGGAGTAGTCGTGATCAACCGATTCGGTAAACCATGCTTCATCGGCATGATCTGAGCCCACACCTTCAAAGTCTGAAAACGCAAGAAAGCTACCCTCCCGAGGGGGAGGAGTCCTGCTTCTGGTCCTCCTAGACGGCTCAGCGCCAGTAACCGTACCCGGAACTTCACTAACTACTGGTGTTGGACCATGCTGGGCACGGTGTGTGGACTCATCGTCTAATGCCGAATCGTGAGCCCGTTTCTCCCCCCGCCTGCTGTCGGCTTCAGGAACGGTGGGCAGAGAGACCGCAGAAGCGGGATCACCGCCCGGCGGGGTCGGGAGCGGGTCGGGCAAAGAGGCCGACGGCAGCTCAGAACGGGTAACGCGCGGCGTGCCTGGCACCGGAGTCCCTGGTGCAGGAGTGGCGGGTCCAGGGGTACCAGGCGCGGGCGTCAACGGGGCTTGAGGAAGAGGCTCGTATTCAGCTTCCGGCCCCAGGGGCTCCAGTACCAGCTGTTCGGCTGGTGTGTCATGTTCCTGTTCAAGCTCAGCAGAACTAGGGCGCTCATTACGTACGTCAATGCCACGGGCTAGCTTCATTTCTTGGAAGGTACTTTGGCCAGAGACCCCCGCTTCCTGGAGCTTAGTGCGAACCCACTGAGCCTTAAGACTAACAGGACGCAACTGTTCTGGACTACACAGGAAGAGGCGGCCGTGCACCGTGACATAGACGACTCTTGGCACCAGCTTGTCGGAGGTACTTTCAACCGCCACCACCTCGCCAGGACCCAACCATACACCACGTCTACCCGGGTTAGCGGCATCACCACGCCTACGCCGATAGACTAGTACCACTTGGCCTTTGTAGTACGGACCTTGATAGGGTCGCGAGCGCGTGGCTTGGATGCGAGCGGTTCGGTCTCGGACCTCAGATTGAACCCAAGCGGTCCTGGCGGCCATACGGCGCTGCATAACCACTTCATATAAAGGATCCTCATTATGCAACCTTTCAGCTAGACATCTGAGATCCTCGTCCGATTCGGCCATATTCGGTGGTGCTCGTGGCAGCTTACCAAACACCAGCACGGCAGGTGACACACCTTCAACTCTCATAAGCTCGTTTCGGGCTTGCAAGACATGTGTCACTGCTTGGTAAGGGGTGCAAGTGCGCTCAGCTTCAAACACCCGTTGTGACTGCTGCCGTATGGTGCGGTGAAGTCGCTCCACTTGTCCGTGCTGCCACGGAGACTGTGCTGCAGACAACCGCTCTAGCACTGCATTCCGACTCAAGAACTGAGCAAAGTGTTCACTACGGAAGATTGTATCAGGATCGGTGTAAATAACCTCCGGAGGGCCATATGCCTGAAACCAACCCTGTTCTAATGCAGCAACGGCCGTCTGAGCATCGCCGGCCTCCAAATAGAAGGCTCTGGCAAACGACGTGGCCGTATCCACGGCGGTGAGAAGAAACACCCTGTACTGTACCCCGTCTCGCTGAAGTGTCAAATCTAGAGTGTCTATGGCGATGATACTATTAAATGACCGAGGCTTTGCTGATCCAACTACTGGGTGTGCAGAAGGAGGCTTCTGAGCATCACAAATCGCGCATCTGAAACTTTCAGCCTGCCGGAGTAACCACGGTGCCGCTCCGGCATCGCGTAGGTGTTGCAAGAACTCCGAGGTTCCACAGTGCCCGAGGCCAGTATGTAACCTTTGAAGATAATTGTGAACCTCTGCTTGCGATGCCCCAGAAGGACTCAAACCAGGTACTGGCAACGGCCTGGGTTGAACCTCCGCCGGCGTTTGTGTTTGCTGCACCTTGTCACCGAACATCGTCACAATTAAGGTGGCATTTAAGGGCAGCCGTAAACGCTTAGAACCGCCCAACTCCTTGCACCAATCCACATAGAACCACTCCCCCGCTACCCTGGCGAGGGTAGTACGTCTAGTTGCGACGACTCCGTTCGGCAGACTCGCATAACACTTCAACTGACGTGCACACACCATTGTATCCACCTCGAGGCCACTCCACTCATGGAGCTGCGTTTGTATGGGGATTGGTAAGTCTTCTTTCTTGTACCTGCCAGGGAATTGAAGTTTATTGAGCTGTTGTGCCAGATTTTGATCAGTTACCTTAAAGACAGTTGAAGCTGATTGGGACTCTACGGGAAATGCTTGTTCTATCACTACACCTTGCAATGCAAAACGCTTCTGAACTGAAACTGAATTACACAAAGACTGCTCGCACTGCTCATCAAAATGTGGCACTTCGGAACTTTCGTCCCCAACTGTGCTCAAGCCATCGGTGAAGAAAGCACTACCTGAAGACTTCACATCCCGGCATAAACCTTTTATCAAGGCATGGCACAGAGGAGGCTCATAATCCTCAGCCCAAGAGGAAATGGCACGACCTTGGAACGTACCCTCGATCCTACCATGCTGGCAACCCTCATGCGTACATCTAAAACCACACATGTGCTCGGCTAGGGTCCGCTTAGTTGTGAAAACGAGGGTAGGCTTCCGTAGCGGTTTTCCACTGGCTGGATGCCGTAGGCCGAGAACACACTGATCAAAGTTAACAAAGCCGTGAGCCATGCGCAAGCGACTGAACCTGGTATCGCCCCATAAGCCACTGGCCTCAGGGGCTTCTGCATGCGTATGCCTATTGCCCATGGCCTGGCACTCAATCACTTCAAACAGGAGGTCCAAATCATCGCGACTTGAGAGGCGATCCTTCAATATCTGTTGTCGCACTGCCAGACTACGCCTTTCGGAGATACCCCCCAATAAGCGACGCCCATTCGCTGGAAAAGATACGAAAACATCTTCAGGCTTACACAACTCTAGCAACGACTTCAGATACCACCTAGCCTCCTTGCCGCGCAACTGTTGGCCCCACGCAAGACCGAGCCTAATCGCTTCGCCATGCCCAGCTTCCTCAAAACACTGGCTCAAATTCGCCTTACCAGCGTACACCTCTACGAGGCCAACCTCAACGCCTCGATCAACCTTCCAACCCTGTGGGCCCAGCCATCGCTTCAGCTCGGACCTGGTGGCCCGCCGGGAATACTCAACCTTGGTGGCCTTCCAGCACTCAGGCAGATCTAAACTTCCATCCCGATCTACAAGTACATCTACCTCTGGAGAAACCCTAGGCCACCCTGCAACACTCGAACCACACTGATTAGCTTCACGATCGCTGCCCTCATATGTGATTGGAGGAGGCACCAAGGTCTCCTGAGCCATATGCGCTGTCATCACAGCAATGCCGCAAACTCCCAACCATCGGTTCCATCTGGATCGTAGTTTGGTGCCATCCTTGCCGAAGGTGCCGCATGTGGGGCCAGAGTAGCGGTTCCTGCTCGAAGCTGGGCCGCCCTCGTGAGCAGGATGCTCGCCTCCATCTCCAGACGAGCCACCTCGGCCGCAACCTCTGGAGTCATCATTGCCGTATCGGGTTCTCGCACCAGGGGTGCCATACGGCTCTGAATCTGCTGCATTGCCGGCTCCACTGGGGGAGCTGCTGACTGACCGGTCTTCGGCATCATTGGCGCTGCCGGAATCGGCGCCATGGCAGCAGGAACATCCTGCGCCGCGGCGGCCATGGGTCCAGCGCTGCCGCTGCCGCTGCTGTTGATCATCGCTGCAATCGTTGGTTTCTTCTTCGTCTCCGGTGGGGGTGCATATCCGGAACCACTCAGTGCGACTGGTGATCTGGCCTTGGGGATCGGTGATGGCTGGAGTGCCGTGCTCACTTTCCTCACGTTCAGTGGGTAGCTCACGTTTCCCAGTCGATCGAGGATGTGATCGTGGGCTCCCGCATCTTGCACCAGATCCCCATCGCGGCATTGAGGAGGCGCTGGGACGCAGGTGTGGTTGCAATCCTTCATGGGAAAGTAAGTCACCTTCTTGGTCTGCGTACTGATCTGCAAGATCTTGCCCTTGCACTGCCGGCATCCCCGGCAAAAGCTGCAATGGTACGTCACAAAGTTCTTGTTCGCATACCTTTCCAGATCGGTAGCTGCGCAATGGGCATAATCCGGGGGGACCTCGGTCTCCGGACCCATCTGATGCTCGCACTTCCCGCGGAAGAACCCTGCTGTCGCCATCCTCGCACTCGTCGCAACTGAAGTAGTCTTCACTGCTATCACGCGCACAAGACTCGAGCTCTTGAACACAAGGCAATCGAACAGCATGTTGATTTGCAACAAGTGCCTGTTGCGGGACCGACTTGCCTGCGCTTGCTCCATGAGTCCCACATGTATGCTGTTCGAAAGTGTATTCTTCGAGGAGGTCCCCCTGCTGAGCACAGTAGGTGTATCGCTTACTCAAGTCGGCTACGAGTAGACCGCCACCCCTCGGTGGCAACTGAAAGCTCCTAGCCCTGCTATTGCGATACTCCACCTTCCTACCGTCCTTCAGCATGAAGACTGTGCGCAGATCTCTCGGACCCTCGGGAACCCTAGCAGTCATGTTCATGCAGGGAAATGCAGGCACTGTCTCTGGTGGGGCTGCAGGCCTGAAGGCAAATACAAACATGAACATGCGAGCGCTGCTCTCTGCACTACCGATCTCCTTTCCGCTGCATGCGTGGCATGGTGTCCAATCGACTACTGTCCGCAACATCCTGTCATCATCGCTAAGGGATAGAACTAGCGTCCAAACATCATGCCCGCTCAACGCAGCTGGTGGTCTTCGCACGACCCGAGCTCGGTAGCCTATCTGAGCAGCTCTCACCTGCCAGGGTCTTTGTTGCTTGTCAAACGCACGGGGTCCCAAGATCGAGTACACAGCATTGAGAGCGTGAGGCAAGGGAATCCAGGGGCCATGAGTCTCCTTGGCTACTCGAAGGAATACACTTCTAGCATAAGTATCGCTACGGCCCACAATGCTCTCAAAATCTGGTACTTTCGGTGCATCACTGGAGACTGGCTCGCGCACAGGAGGGTGCGAACTACCAGCTGGTATCAACCCCGGTAGCTCCTGCTCCAGACCCGGTGGCCTGGTCAAATCTTCGCACTCTCCCTCTGGCGCAAAATCCGGAACCTCGGCAGAATGAAAGCCAAACTGGAATAATGGCAGGAGATAATGCCCTACTTGGTTGGTCTCCAGATGTACTACCCCGAGTCCGGGGATCTCTAGAGTATCATTTCCGCAATCAAGTTTGGCTTTCATTTGCCTCAACGCTTGAATTGACAGGAGGAAGGGCGCCTTCCCAGGAATGACGGAGGCCTGCACAAAACCATCCTGCTTGCCAATGCGCACGGGATACTTTACCGTGTAGCTAGCCCTGGTCTCACCGTTAATCCCTTCAAAACGGGTTTCGGAAGGCCCCTTCTCTGGGACTAAGCTGCCCCCGGTGATGCGTTGTAGTTCCTCGTTCCACCTCTTCTCGTTCTCTGAACCTACCAAGGTGGATGTACAGCCCGTATCCAAAATAGCATGCCCAGGAGGTGTCACAAGACAACACGCTTCAGCCCGAGCACTCGCAGCCGAACTTAGACCTAGCAGGTCATCCTGTGCAAGGCACTGGCTAACAAAGCTTTCGACTGAGGCTGAGGCAGGATTGGAACCGATCACAACCTCCTGAGTCTCGGTGTTGCCGGAGTGGGTTGCCATAAAATCGAACTGAGGCTGAAATTGCACGGGGACGGGCATCGAAGGATAAGGTGTGGCGCCAGGCGTATTGGCCGTCGCCATGCCCAGGTACTGTGCGCCGGTCGGCTCCTTGCGAGCGCCCTGGCGCTTCCCTGGAGACTTGCCTCTCCCCTTGCCCTTCGACTTTCGATCGCGACCTGGTGGGGGCGTCTTCTGGCGCGCACGTCCTTGCGACGATGAGGCATGCGAACGCCTCTCCTTCCACTGAAAGTCGCGAGACCGTCCTGTCGATGATGAGGATCTGGACTTGCTGTCTCGGTGGCCATCCTTATGCCCAGAGAACATCTTTCCACGATTAAAGCTGGAGGGCTTCTTGTCATGACCTTGGTCGCTGGGCTCCCTGAAGCCCCTCGCCTTTCGCAAGGCCATCAACTTTTGCCGGGCCTCCAGGTAACCCAACATCGCTGAGTCGTATTCCTCATCTTCCGCCATGACATCGCCACCATCGCCAGCATCTTCCGTTTCCTCACCTTCGGCAAGACCGCCAAAGTCCTCCCCATCCGAGTCGTCATAGGATTCATTTTCCTCGTCATCGTAGTCGTCGTTATAATCGTCGTCTTGGCCGTCTGCCAGGAAACTGCTTTGCTCTGCTTGGGTCGTGACTCTCCCGGCCACCATCGCATCAAGCTCCGTCTTACGAAGAAGCTCGGCGACTCTCTCATACCTCAGAGAACCACCCGAAGAGCGTAGCAAGCTCGCTCGCGTCTGCAAACTGATGCCCACATGTCGCAGATATAGAAAGCCCTTGACCACCTCAGGAAACTTGAACTGATCCACGGCAGGCGGCTCCTCTGGAGCCGCGGGGCCCTCTGGCGGATCCGGCCTTGGCGCTCCATCGGCAAGGCCTGCCACTGTCGCCTGGTGAGCCTGCATTGCCACCATGTAGTCCAGCGATGCTCGCCTAAACTCTGCTCGCTGATGGTCTTGCAGGCGTCGGCGCTCAATCCGAAGTTCTGTGGTGATCAGGTCTTCTACCTTTGCGATAGTTGTTTCAAAGCGTGTCGTGTAAGCAGTCGTCTCTTCGCCACGTCTGCGGCGCATCCTATACAGCAGGTTTTCCAGCCAATCTGACAACTCCTGCTCCGGTGTAAACTGGAAACGCGCATCCAAAACTGCCAACATATTAATCACGCCAGATGCATTGCGGTAAGCTCCTGGGTCCTTTTCTCGGAAACATTCAAAGGCTGGTCCTGACAGATTCGCGATAAGACGTGGAGCTGCCAGGGCCTGCTTGCTGTCCTCTAAGCCGTGAAAGTACAGCAATGCCCTTTTCCTGTAGTCCCGGTACAGATCTAGACGGCCATCGAAGGATGGTACACGCTTGTCGTCCTCCTTGGTGTCCATGTTCATGAACAACTCGTCCTCGTGTTGCCAACCGCCCTGGATCTTAAAGGCAGACCGGCTCCGCTGCCATGTTGACAGGCAGGCAACGATACGCAGTACTGAACTGACGTAGATGCAGGAAAGGTGCATCAACCTACGGACTATCTCTGAAGATATCAAGATGAAAGGGGAATACATCCAATGCATGTCTGCTCAAACGTAAGCTTCTGCTTTTCCGTCCACCAAACGACAAGCTCTTGTGCACACTTGAGCCATGCCGGCCAGCGTGCAGCGGTCCTTCAAGCAATGGCTGATTGCCTAACTTCATTCACATGGATGCATAGAAATCATGCATGTCACCATGTCGCATGTCTCCTATGTGTGTTCCTTCGCTCATTTGCATCTATTATCAGCCTGACAGTGTGTATTCTTAGTGCCAGCTACATTGCCGAGTCTTAGAGGAACCGAGCACTCAACTGCAAAACCTGCGGCAGGCACCAGCCATCTCCGGAATCCTTGTCGGGGGGATCAGGCCTCGCACCATGATTGCTTCTGCACATCTACACACAGCAATTGAAATAAACGTACTTTGGAAAGGCATCTATATTCCAACTTGCATGCATGCATATATGCATGCATGCATGCATGCACCACGGGGTTCATGTCAAGGTGCAGTGATGCTGGGCGTAAGCTTTGACCATTCGTGAGGAAGTCTTCAGCTACTCTGGAGCATCCGTCCTTCTGAGGCTCCCGCACTCCGTCATGCCGCGCGTACGCAATCAGAATGTACCTTTTCTGGCGAGGCATACTTCTGCGCGGGACCCGTAGAAAGACTGCCTTGCAGCTTCAGGCTGTCCAATCGTTTTCCGCAGCACTGTTCTGCAGTGGGGATTGAAGCCCGCTCCGCTTGCGGGGGCTGCCGAGAATACACTCCCTGGCAGGATTGAAATTGAAAACCACATGGCCGGCATGCTGGAACTGTCAACCGCATGCTGCCACAGAAAGAAGAAGAACCGAGACGGCTCATGAAAAACAACTCCACAGGAGACCTCGCTGTCGGCACAGACTTCTGAAGTCGGCCGAAGCCCCCTCATCGGCCCTGAGCTACGAATTGTGGAGGGAGATCTTCCCCTTTTTTCTCTCAGATCGCCTCGCCTCACGGCGGCTAAACTGCGCCGCTGGGAGCAGACTCGGCTCTCTGCTGCGGCCAACGTTATTGACGTCGCCTCAGAGCTTCGAAAGCCTCCTTCACCTCTTCGGAACAGGACTCCAACATGTGCTTTGCCAGGGTTGCGAGGCTCATCCTTGACAAAGCTGCGTGGAATCGTCGCGAATGTCTGCCCTCTGCGATCGCCTCTGAGTCGGAAGGGCACAGCTCCTTCAGCAACAAGTGGATCAGTGGTTCGGCCTGAGGGAGGAGGCCTGTCTCGTCCGCCCTGCTCCGGAAGTGGGGAAGAAACCTCTGCAGCTTCTGGCGACAAAAAAATGTGCCTTTATTCTCTCTGCTGAGCCATTTTCAGGGGAATTCACGATGTTGAGCTTGTTTTGTCGGTGACCTGAGCTCAAACTTCGAAACCAAGCCAAGCGACGTGGCGAGCATTTCCCCAGGGCTCATCTTCTGCAGGAGACGCCGCTGCTTTTGATCGAGCTTTGCATCCAGCGTGCAATGCGTCAGGTGGCAGAAGTTGCACGTATGCCCGGCATGGCAGGCCCCTCCCTTCAAAAGGTAGATGCATGGACGACGGCAGAGCTCAGGGTGCCCCAAGCTGCCCGGATTGGCCTCCAAGGAGGCAGTGCCAGGATCCGATGAGGGAACGTTTGGCTGCGGCACCGGTGGTGGGAACCTGTGTAAGCATGCTTTGAGAGACAACTCCGCCGCAGCCTTCCTCGCAGTCTGCCCGGACTCACCGACAATGGCCATGGCCAATGGCGCTCTGAACACAAAGCTCACCCTGAGAGCCAGGACGACTGTTGCCAGGGCATCACCATCAACAACATCACTATTCACCTGTGTATACCACCGCTGTCAGACTCCTACTTCGAGTATTGCTACGATTATTGCTGTGCTCTCGCGTTGTTGTTTCCGTTCTAGGCTCTCCCCATGCTTATGCTTATCGTGATGTGCCGAAGTTGCAGCTGCCACTCTTGTAGTATTCTGATGGCATGTGTCACATTCTGACCCTACAGGGGACAGAGACGTTCCGGTCAGAACTGGGGCCGAGACAGCGATTCCTTGCACTTGTCGAGGTCCTTGGCCTCTGAAGTCATTGGTCCCTGACCCAAAGGAGATCCAGGGTCTTCCACTGCCGAGGAACCTCGAAGTAGCCGAGGCGTTCCCACAAGAGGATCCTCAGCACTTGCTCACTTACGGAACAATGGAAAGAAGACACCGACTGAGGTGTTGTAGTTCACTTCCCTGAACATAATCCTGGGCGAGGATCATGTTCGCGAGGAACTGGCTGCCTTTGATCCGCCCAACCACCCACCTGGCAGAAGTTGTCTGATGTTGTCTGCGAGAGCTGCAACATGGTGAAACCCAGCCTCCGAAGCAGGATGTCGTAGAGCTTCGGGCTGAGAGCCTTCTCCAAGAGCTGGGAGCCTTCCGAGACAGACAGCGGCTCTGAGTCTCTGAGGAGCTAAAGAGCCTCGCTGTCGGGCCAAGTACACCATGCGGTCGATGAGGCAGGCAAGGGCCTCATATCTCCGTTCCCGCCGCCACTTCTTCATTAAACTTCTCAGCGAAGTCCGAAGGCTCGGGGACATGGCCAGGGGCATATTGGCCGGATAAACGCCTTTCCCAACCTCGTCCGGGTACCTGAGAGCCAGAGACTGGTCCAGCCGTGGGCAGAGGGCCAAGCCGCCAAGCCGGGCCCCTTGCGTCAGGGTCGCCTTCGCCACAGAGCCGAGGATCTCAAGGCGGCACAACACACTTCGTATTCACTGCGCATCACCATCGGCCACACTGCTCCCTCCCAAAACCGACACAGGAGCCTGCGCGACTCGGCACGGGGTTGCCTTGGAAACCGCAGTCCTTGTGTCTCTCTTATTCGTTTGCTCCTGGATCTCTTGAGAGCTGCGCTTTCAGAGCATAGTGAGCCGCTTGCCAGATGTGCTCACAGGCCTTCCAAAGAGGGAAAAGGATGGGGTGCTGTCGCAAGGAGGGGTGGATGGCAGGTGGCTTCCGGCCTTGTTCGGGTCAATCTCCACATGCGCCATGTCCCGCACCACCAGCTTCTTAATCATGCCTCAAACGCACCCCACCCATAGTGTCCCACGGCGCATGGCAGTTTGTCTCCGGGTGCAGGACAGGTGATGGCTTCCTTCCGGTGCGCATCCACAACCGTCACCTCAGCTTGCACTCTGCACCACGTGTACTTGCTCGACACGTTCACGTTCTCGACGAGTCTCCGCTCGGGCTGCGGCGGTGTCTCTGCTGACTGTGAACCTATCTGGATATCTCTCGATGACGGCCCGGATTTGCTGCGGGTCCTCGTTTCGTGGACGTCTCTCCATGTCGGGCTCACCGGCTGAGGCCAACGCCGCCGGCGGGTCGAAGTTCTTGCAGATCTCCCTCAATGGAAAACCACGGCCACGAGTCTCAGAAATTGGACAGGGCGGTCAAAACCCCCTTCGGGCCCCTGACTGAAAGGAGGCGTAGTCGTTCTGCGAGGCAGCTGAAGGCTTTTATGGGGACCCCCCGAGTCGGCTACCAGCCGCTGTTCCCGCCTCCCCCGAAAGGAGGTAGTTGGCAATCTCCTCGAAGGTTCGCTCCTCTTTGAGGCGGGAAGTCGTGGAAACTCCTATATACGATTACTACTGTCGCCGCTGCTATCAGCATCACATCAACCGCCACCGTAAGTCAGATCTTCTGCGGAATACTGATTGGCAGCCTCAAGTATCTGTAGAAGCTCAACAACCACGAGTGCCATCTGATGATGACTGTGCTGTCTGCCGTCGTGTACTCACTGTCCGCTGCCACGAACTCTTGTACTGTGCCTGGCCTGTGTTGTGATCCGCCCTCGCCGCCACACTGGACCACGTCGACCCTGCCGCAGAGAGAAATGGCACGTTTTGTTGCTGCAGGGGCCCCGTTTAAGTTTAGCTAGCAGCTAGCAGGCTCCTTCGAATTCTGGGTTCCTTTGGGAGACGCAAAGGCCAACGGCAGTACCACGACCGGCTTTTGGACACACCGCCCTCGATAGTCATTGTCCAAGTGGTTTGTCGGCGGATCAGCTGGACCTTGCCCAACCTGCTCAACCATGAAAACCTGCGATGGCATGGAATTTCACGGAGTTCGGACGGGGCTCTTGAAGCCTTATTCTGAGCCCAGCCCAAGTAGCCTGTAAATTGCACCTCTTCGATGTCTTGGTGCTTCAGGTTACTGTTACTCCGCACCTTAAGCTGCCGAGCGATGGAAGACAAAACTCAGATCAGAATCCAGTCCATAGAAATACATCTTCACCAGAATCACCGGACGTAAGGGCGGCAGTGGCCAAGTGACACGGAGTCTCTTGGGCTGCTGCTGATTCGCAGCTCCGGCAAAAGCTCAACCACGGACGTGAATTATTCAGAAAATGAATTGCAGGTCACACAGCCAGGAGGCACAAACTCTGGGCAACAGCACACAAGATTTTGCTGCACGAGTTTGAGTTGTACTGACAGGTTGCTGTGCTGAGGGCTTTGTCTGTGTATTTAGTGTATGTGTGCACCCAGAAACAATTCCGGAGTCAGTCAGTGAACTGCGCAGATTCATCAAGGCTTGCACGCCTCGGGCTGCAAATATGTTTTCAATGAGTTTTGAACTATCCCGTCGAACAGATATCGCAGAGACAAGAACAGCACCGGGGCCATTTCCCAACACCGGGCATAAGCCGGGCTGAACGGTACATGGTACTTGGTACCGAGCACTGGGTCAGGCTGGGTGGGTGGACCATCTGTCCATCACCGCCCAGCACAAAAGCACACAACACGTTCGCACGTCTTCGAAAATCCAGTGCAGCCTGTGGTTGCCACTGCAGCCGGACTTAGAGGTACCACGCTGAGCGAACCTGTTGGATGGAGATGTCAGCATTGACATTGTAAGAGGACGCTTGTATCAGCGATCCGAACTACTCGAGCTTTCAAGGAGGCTTCGCAACTCACTTGAACCAGTTGCCACAAGGGAAAGGCGGGATGTCCGGGAATGAGCACAAACTGCCCACGCTGGATTGACCACCTCGGCTCTCCAAACATACACACTTGGACAGGCTCCCGCAGCTGCGAGTGATGCTAGGCTCTCCACACACTTGCGGCGGGACGGTCCTGCTTTTTTCTAGCGGCGCCGGAAGATCTGCAAGCAATCCAAGAACAGCGGCCATCTCGGCAACTCGATCCTTTCTACCAGGCAGAAGTCACTCTCGACTTTCTTCTGAAACTCAAGGGAAAAGGATTGGCCATGCTGAGAGATGCTGGGCGCATAAGATCCGAAGGTGCTTGTCCGCCACTCGCCGACGAGGATCAGCTCTTTGCCTTCATAGGCCTTTAAGCACTCCAGGCCATAGGTGCCCAAACCCAACCAGTCCGGCCACATCAAGACCAAAGTCCTTCCAGCCTGATGCTCTTGCACCACCTCAACCCCTCCCTCCAAGACCTCGCAGTACCTCGTAGACTTCGACGTCTCCTCCAGAACGGCCTCAGGCCCCTCGGGGTTGAATCTTGGGTCCGGGGCCGAATCGAAGGCCAGGATGTCCACCGACCGCTCTCTCAGCAAGGACGCCCAGTAGCCCTTGCCGGCCCCGACCTGGCAAGCGAACACCCGGCAGCCCCGCATCAAAAAAAAGCTCTAAACTGCTCCTTTCTCTTCGTCTCACTTCTCTCAGCTTGGGTCTTTTTCGGGCCTCCAACAAGGGTGCCCGGCGCTGCAAGGCCTCCAAGGCCTGCTCCGTTGGAAGGCTCCAGGCGTACTTCTGGCGTAAGGAGACCTGCTCCGATCCCATGGCACTGAGCTCCTCCAGCAAAACGGCCTCCGGAGGCTACATGTCGAAGTGTAACTACCATGTTAAGCCTGCTCAAAAAGCGCTCTCTATGACTGACATCTGAATCTCTCTGTGCGCCTCTGCATGCATCCATTGTGCCAGGAGCCAAGATCCCCATAGCTGCAACTTCTGCACGTAGATCTGAAGATACTCAAGACTCTCCTCCTCCCAAACCTTCGGCTGAGTCTTTGCCTCCGGAGTTGGGGACGTCCAAGACGAAGGCCAGGTCTCTGGAGCGATGCAGAGCTTCTGCACGGTCTCGAGAGGCACGGCCGGCGGAGAGATGCCTACGACCCAGAGGTTGATGAGGTGGCAGGCTTGGATTAAATGCCTCGCCTCCAGGCGGTCGAAGAGGCTTTTGCTGAGACTTGCCACGGATGACACTTCTGCCTGCAAACGTCCGCTAGCTGCCTGCAGTCGGTGCAGCCATGGCGTTTGGGCCTTCTGGCAATCCGGGCAGTGCTCGCACTTCTCCCGGCAATCCGTTGAACGGTCCAGGGCCTGCTGCAGGCAGCGAAGCTGCAGCCGCTCCGCCTCCGCACGGGCGGCCAACAAAACCCGTCGCTCGCCGCAGCGCTGCAAAAGCGCCAGGCGTCGAGCACCGGAGAGAGAGCCGCTCTGCAGCACCCGGCGATCTTCCAAGTCGCCCCCACGGAGTTCCGACAATTTGCCCTGCAAGAGCAGGGACACCAGGAGCAAAGCTCGCATCTCCTCTTTGGCTTGCGGGCCCTGCAGACCCTGCAGGCACGATGCAGACGCAGACGGGTGGAGGGCGTCTCCCTGCAAGTGCTGAGCCCGAACCATACCCAAGAATGCAGGGGGCAGCGGCTCCTGCAGGGTGAGCGTGTGCCGGACGATCAGCTCTTGCAACCCTTCGAAGTCAGCCGATGCTGGGCTGTGAAGCATCTCGTGGCCTCCGTCCGTAGCATCCAGGAGCCGCTTTTGCAGCATCAGCTTGGCAGCAGAAACCTGAAGGGAGAGCGTGATCTGGGAGCTCTGAAGCGCCTCCTCCTCCTCCTCAAGGACAAACCCAAAGGACTGCAGCATTTGGCTGTTGAACATAGGCTGCGCGTAGTTGATGAAGACCTGCTCGCCAGCAGCCAACCGCACGCCGGCTCTCATGACGACCATGTTCCGTTCGCAATCCAACTTGAAGAGCCCAGGAGGCACCCAGGGCGAATGATTGAACATGTCCAGCCCTGGCACTATGGCGAAGATCGGGCTGCCCTCGCTGACACTCAAGGACATGACCCTGGAGGAGTAAATGCTCCAAGCCCACTGGTAGCTTGCGAAGCTCAATGTCTCGGCGAGCTCGAAAGTTGATGATTTCAGCTTCTTGCAGAGTTGCGAGAAGTCCTCCGGAAGCTCCTCTTGGAGTCTCAGGGCGTGAGTCTGCACCTCGCTTCCTTCCAGCTCGTCGAGGTCCTCACTTGCCCAGAAGTTCGGAAGATTCATTTCTTCCAGTGTAGGCAGCTGCTGTAGGTGGCAGGACGGTGACTTTCCGCCGTCTTTGCCTGCGCTTGCGACCATGAGATGTGCCAAGATGGCCTCCTTCTCGCTGAGGCCATCGATTCCTAAGGCTTCTCTTGCCCTTTCCGCTGTCCAGCAGTGCTTGAGTTCAACCTCCAAAAGCACCTCACCTTCCTCCGTGTCGCGCAGGGCAGCCACACCCCGGCCGGTCCCTTCGAAGTCTTTCAACTCCACCAAAGCAGAGCTCGCAAGCTCCATGGAGGGATCACTTCCAGCCACTAATGCCGAAGCTCTTTGCAAGATGCTTCAATATGCTTCAATGTTGACATGCGAATAGAGTGAATAGAGTCACGTCAAGATACCTAGCCGAGACCGGTCGTGAGGCATTCGGATAGTTTTTTGATTGACTGAACCACAACATTGCTGGCACTTCAAATTGTGCTGTCGCATGTTGTTATCTCTTGAGGACGGTGGCGTCCCAAAGCGCTTTGTGACTGCTCCCCGCCCACCTGATGCTATGTGGGAGAACTCCCCAAAGGCTCAGTTCGGCGCCCTTCGGCGTGGAGACGGAAAAGCGTCGCTCTGTGTTGGCCAAGAGCTCCTCTTTGCCGGAGCGTAAACACCGCGGTCTGGGGCTTTGGGGGGTGGGGCGGCCCGCTTCTCTTGTCGGCCCTGAGAGCTTTTCAAGGTTGAAGCCTCACGTCTCTGGATGTCTTTACCATTTGGACTTCTCCTTCTGACGCTTCGGTGTGGGCGGCAGCAAGCCTGAGGTCTCGCCATGCAGGGCTCGTGAAAGACCCTTGGCTCTCTGAGGCACGGACTGCTCCATGCAGCCACGCGCCAAATGTAGATCTTCCTGGATCCAAGATCCGCAGATCTCTCAGAGTAGTAGTAGTAGTAGTAGTAGCAGCAGCAGCAGTAGTAGTAGTAGCAGTAGTAGCAATAGTACTCTCTTCACGAGCCCCGAGTTGACACTGCGGGGCTGGCCTGGAGTCCAGGTGCCGCTCGTCATGGGTGCCCTGAACCTCTCGGGCTTGGCTGCGAGAGGCCCCGGTCTCTAGGCTCTAGACTCTGCCTACGTCTTTGGTAAACTTCCACAGTTGTTCTTCTGCATCTTTTCCCGAAGCTCGTCATCAACCGAAGCCACAGGCGGGAGTGCTGGGAGCTCTGCGTTCCATTCGTCCCGATTCGACAGCAGGTACATGGTGATGTAGATCGGCCTCAAAGGTCAGGGCGAGTTTGGCTCCCCCCCCCTTCGTAGCCGGAGCCGGAGAGGGCTGGGCGGGTGCGTCCCGATCTCGTTGAGCTTCACTTCCGGAATCACCCCCCGAGCTGGCCTCAACAAACAAAGCCCAGCAAGCGCTGGCATAGCACATAGCCGGACATGGCCCGGCTCCCGGCACTCGCCAGCCGACTGCATCGACGAACTGAGCAATGCACCAAAAGCCTCGGCGAGAGCAGAAGAGAGGAGCCCTTGAGTCACCCCTTCTTCCTTTTTAGGGACCCGGCCAAAGGTGAAGGTTTTGCCCGGCTGGAAGTCCAGACCCTGCATCACCTGCCGAAGGACCGAAGGGCCCAAGGAAGCTCCAAGGCCGTTTGGCAGCTGCGAAAAGGCACCTCCTGCATGCGCTTCCGGTCCAAAGCACGAATCGTGCCGTAGGAGGAGAAGTCTGGGTCCTAGGACACCGCACTGCACACTGCAACTCTATGACCTGAAGTTCCACGTTTCTCTCCATGTCCGGGCTGCTTCGCGTCAGACTGCATCAAAAGCGGTAGCATCATGTCTGTGCAGCCCGGCCGAATTCCATAGCACTCTGTGCTGATCTTCGGGAACACTTGATGGCACCGACACATGGAGGGTGGCAGCTCTCAAAATTCCGCACAGGCGGCTCACATTCGGCCTAGTGTTCATAGGGCTGAGGGCTCCTGAGTGGCTACCTGTGCGACAGTGCAGGACACTTTGCAGGACCGCTCGAGAGGTTCCCAAGAGTGTCAGGCAGAACCGATTCTTGGATGGGCATGGGTCAAAGAGTCTGAGTGAAAGGGGTTCCTAACGAGCCGACGCCGCGACGCCATCTGACAGCGGCTGCATCGTGGAAAGTGTCGTTCAAGGATCTTGTATGGGCTCAAGCTTAGGCAATGTTGATGTTTTCGCTTGGCCATGGTGGCCAAAAACAACCGCGGTAAGCAAACAAAACGATTGCAGACTGTAGACCGCATGAAGCTGAAGGGCAAACTTCGAACAAGCCAGCTCGGCCCATAAACACAGTATGTCGGAGGCGCCCTACTCGTGAGGGCCAGTTGCATCACTCGCATCACTCGGTCGAGCATCTGATGCGGCTATACTCATTGGATTTGATGCAGATGGCGGTGGCGCTGGACCATCGCTGCTGGCCTGACAAGCATCGAGAGGGATGCGACGGGTTGAGAATCTTATCCCATATAGTGAATGGAAATCAGCTTGCGATCGCTATGAACATCAGCCTATGACTCGACGGGCGGTCGCCAAATGCTAGCTGCGATCAGCGGTGTCACTTCCCGGTGCAGACGTCACACTGGCGTGGGTGGATCTACCTTTCATATCAGTGCCGTAGTGCCTAGCATGAAAAAAGGCACGTGCATGTACAAGCGCACCCTGCAAAACCGCGCATCTGCATGTGCATGCATGTGTGTCTGAGATTTCGGGAACCTCTTGAGAGGCCTTGACCCTACACCCTAAACCCTCGTGTCTCGTCTTGGGGCGCAGAGCTTTGCATGTGTGTCTGCATGGATCTCGCATGTCTGTATGCATGCATGGACTTGCATGCATGAAGTGCAGCCCCCAAGCCTGGACTCGCGTCTCAAGGCTCGGAGTCGCATCGCCGGAGAGTGGCCGGGGAATACCTGCCCGGCTAAGGAAGGCACCGAGATTGGGGCCTGGCGGCCTTACAGTGCGCTTCATCGGCCTGCTCTCGCTGTAGCCGAACTCTAGGAAGGTGTTCTTCACGCGCAAGCAAATCTGCTCTGTGTCGGAGGAAGAATCAGCTTCCTCACTGACATCGCCGAAGGAAGCCGTGGAGGCGCTGGCCGAACCACGTGATTTATCGATCCAAGCTCTACTCGGCAGCTCTCGAAGCTCTTCCGTTCCATGCGCATATCTGCAGCGGTCGCCCTTCTTGCAATAGTGACTCCGCTGGAACTTTGAGCAAAGACTCGTCTTGTACAAATCCGGAGCCGACAGCAACTCCGCTTCGTCGTGAGCGAAGGTACAGCCGGAGCCTCTCTTGCAAAGACCTGCGGAAGCGCGAGCCCGAGGGCCAAGAGATTTAGCTAATCGTGAAATTTTTCACCCCACGACCTGCGCGAAAGAACTTGCACATGATGGTTCGCTGGACTAATTCCATCAGCTTCATCTTCTGGACCTTCCCTTCCACGGTAGCGACCTTAGCGACCTTGCCCTTGGCAGCTGACATTTTGCGAAGAGGGCAGTAGCTCCCAAACTCCTGTGCGCGCCCTGGCGGCCCGTTCCGGAAGCCGGGGTCTAAAAACTGAGCCAGAAGGGATGAGCGAAGAGACTGTTGAAGCTGAGGGGCTGGCTTTCTGAGGTCATCCCGAGGCCCGCACATTGAGGGTGGGTGGCTCGTCGCCTTCCTCGGTGATGATCAGTTGGTCCATGACCTGGGAATATTATCTCTATCTTTGCTGTCCAACTGAGAATCAGAATCACAGCATTCGCAACACATAATGAGGATGCTACCCGTGACACGTGCCCTGCACCGGGCAAAACAAGTTGTGTACCCATGTACCACCACCACCACCACCACCACTGCCACTACCACCCAGAACCATTGTCATCATAGACATCATCTGAAGATCAGCCGCATTATCATCATCATCATCATCACCATCACCATCACCATCACCATCACCATATCATCATCACCATCACCATCACTGCGCCATCACAAAAATCATGCTACTGCTCAGAAACCATTGCACCACCACCTTCACGCCACCACCTTCACCGCCACCTCCATCACCACCACCAAAACCACCACCAACAACACTGCCATCTACCATCCAGCAGCCATTGTCATCATCGACGTCATCTGGATATCATCAGCATCAACCAGCACCACCACCACCACTGCCACCACCACCCAGCAACCATTGTCATCATCGACGTCATCTGGATAATTATCATCATCATCATCGTCATCATCATCACCATCGCCATCATCGCATCATCGTCATCATCATCATCAGCAGAAGCAGCAGGATCAATATGAACAACATCGTCAGCAGCTTTGTCATCACCGCGCCATCGCAATCATGCTACTGCTCAAAAAGAATACCACCCGCCAACACCACCTTCTTCCTCGGCTTCGTCGGCGTCATCGGCGCGATATTCACCCGCACAGTCAGCTGCAACTTTATCTTCCTTTTTGCGCTTCTTCTTCTTATGTTTCGCGCTCCTCCTTGTAATCTTATTCTCCTGCGTCGTGTCGCCATCATCGCCCTCATCATGATCTGCATCAACATAGCTGTCGTCCTGTTCGTCACCGTCATCACCAACATCATTGACGAGCTTCTCTTTTCTACAAGAAATGCAACGACGAGGTGCAAATTGATAATCAGTCGTCGAAGCAAATGCCACAACAGTTTCGAATGTCCTCTGTGCACTTCTTTCTTCCTGTTGAACTTTACCCTCACTAACAATCAGGGTCATCGGCTGTCTCCACTCGTTCCCACCTACTGCCCGGTTCAGCCCCACCCGCTTGCGTGTTTGGACGAAGTCCGAGCCTGCAGCCGCGACCCTGCCTGCACTACAAAGTCACTACACATCAAGCAGTCGTCGGCATTAACGCTTGGGTACAGGGCTCCGCTGATGCGAAGTCTTTCTGCACACCCCACCAGGATCACTGCGACAGGAATTCCCTAACAGTTGTGTAATTCCTTCTCACTTCTTCGTCCTGTAGACCCCTGTGCCAAACTTTCCGCACTTCGGCCCCCGGCCCAGAGCGGAAAGGCAATGGTCGGCCGCTCAGCTTCGCCCTGGACAGACCTCGAATTTCGTCTTTGGGGCCCGGGGAGACTCGAGTGAAGTGAAAGGTGTGGTGTCGTGGTTCTAGGATGCTGGCTTGGGGTCGTCACCATGCGTCTGGTACCTCGTTGAGACGCTGTATAGATTTCACACAACTGAACCCTACCCCAAGTTGTCTTCAGCAGATGGGGAAGAAGTATCCTCAAACTTGCCAAAGCCACATGGCATCGCCAGAAGCTTTCCTGCATGTGATGTTTTGGCTGACCGTACATGATCTAACTCGTATGGTCCGTCCGGCCTCAACAGCGCAATAACCGAAGAGGAGATGTAGCGCTCAATCTTAGGTGCCCGCAACATCAGAGCTCAGAGGCTCCAAGCGCCTCATGCCCTTCGACTCTGTCACATCCCTCCGCTCGACCCACAACACACGACGAACAGGACATGATACAAGAGTTACAGCAGCACAGCACAGGGAACCACACATGCCCTCAAATCGTTGCACGTACTGCGCTTGCCACACTTCTACACCGCAGAACCCCTAGCTTTGTCCTGAAGATGGCAAGAAGAAACTGGGAAGGATACGTTCGTTCCTTATTACGGTGACGTGCCACGCAATGACAAAATGCTGAGAAGAAGAATGCGGATGACGGCCCGTGCTCGTTTTGTTTTCCGTGATAGAGGACTCGGAAGGAGAAGCCACCAAGAATAATTGAGAGGCTCTGGCACAGCGAAATTCGTGGTTTCGCTGCCTTAAAGGGTCCAGAAGCCACGAAGAGGAATCCAAACGGCTCTGATTCCAAAACTTTCGTGGTGTCCTTGACACAAGTGGCACTATTTCCGGTGCAATCGCCACGAACTTTACTGGGCATGTTCTGCAGAGTTCGGGGGTCTGAGGCCCTTCGCATGTCCTTTACACAGGCCAAAACTAAAACGAAGGAGGCGGGCCCGGATGTTTGGCGAATGTCCCCGTGTCATCTACATAACTACATCGGACGACCAAGCTGAACATGAGAACTCGGACCACCTCCATGGTATAGCGCAAAGCAACATAAAAATGAACTCCCACCATGTGTGAGGCCCTGGCTGTGCCGACATGATAATAGCGATCCTGCTCACAGCCGAAGAAGACGTTCCCAGCCGGAACCTTCAGGCTCTGCGCAGGCTCTGCGCAGGCTCCAAAAGCTCCCCGGATTTCCTTGGGCTCCCCACTGACTCTCGGAACTTCAGCTGCAACCGGAACTCCCAGAGGCGCTTCCTGCGAGCTCTAGAGGAAAGAGGGGGTGCGGCTTTGATTTTTGGATTTTTGAGGCCATCATATATTTTAGTCATAAGATAGTCATAAGTCTGACTTAGGGGCGAAAGGGCACCGAGATGATGCAGGTTTCAGTCTGCAAGGGTTTATCTCCGCGAAGATGTGTAGAGCATGAAAAGTTACGGAGCTTTCGGAGCTGATGCCGGAGACGCGCTCCTGGTATGCAGGTGATCAGCAAACGGATAGTCTCCTGCCTTCATTCGCTCAGCGTCCTCGGTTCTCAAAGCAGTGGCTGTCCGTGGACACGACGGATCTCGGAAGAAAACTGAGATCCTGGCTGCTGTCGGCTTGTGAATGCCTCGACGGAGGGGCAGTGCACATGGTTGAGAACCCAGTCCTGCGCCCTGAGCACTGCGGTAAGACACCGGCAAAGCCAGGATCCGTGGCAGATGCCGCTGTCGAACTCCGTGGGCTCTGTGGAGTAGGAAGCTGGGTCAGGGCCAGGAGCTACTGCTAGTGCTACTGCTAGCGCTGCTGCAGCTGCTGTCATATGCTCTGAACTTCTGGGCTCTGCACGTGCCCATTTCCCCCGCGGGCCACAAGGTGCCGCGTTGGCCACGAGCAAGTGCCCGGACTCACTGCCAGGCACTGGCTCGGTGTCCAAGCTTTCCTGCTGCACCTGCGGCAAAGCGCGACGTGCTTTGTTCCACCTATCTGACACAACGCCGACCTCCGTCTTTCTGCTGTTGCTCCACATCTTCTGGGCCGAAGAGACCAGAAACCAGAGGGCCAAGAGAGCAAACTGGCACTTCAAGAGCTAGCAGGCCAGCGGCTAACACGCAGCAGCTAACGCAGCACGGCTACCGGACGAAGGCCTCGAGCATGACCAGCATGGCGCAGTAAGGAAGCCACCTCACCACATGCGCACCACGCAACCGGGCCCTACTAGTAGGCGAAAACCCGCGAGGCTCTGGCCATGGAGCGCTAAGGGCATCGACCGCAGAGGCGACTTCGACCGCCATGGCGCACGCGCAGGCGGCACTGGCTAAGCGCAGGCTACCAGCGACTAGCTCTTTCCCATCTAACTCCCGCTACATGTGGCCATCATATGCCATCTTCTGCCATCATGTGCCCTATTGCCAGTTCCCGAGGCCAGCGACTGGCGTGACATGCGATGCTGCCATGGCATGCACAGGCAACCTGCAGGCAACCTGCACGCAGCACTCTCACCACACCTTCTTGGCGCTCGTCAGGGCACCTTGGCTGGGCCCCCGGGCCAGCAAGAGACCATTTCTTGCCCTCCTGCTCAGGCTCGAGCTCTGCTCCTTCAGCACCTGCAGTCGAAACAAGAAAGCCTCTGGCAAAACCTAGGTCCTAGGTCCTAGGTTTCTCGGGGCCTCTGCGTCTTCTGCTTCTACCGGGAGGTTGCCTCAGCCATAGGCTGCCCGGCTGCCCGGGATTCACCGTGAAACCCTCTTCCGCATCTGGGCATGGCCAGGGGCCACACGCTCCGTTGGGACGCTGTTCGTGCCGGGCAATGTGGCCGTCGTAGCCTCCCGCATCGCCCGCTGCTGCATACCACAGGTGTAGCAAAGCATAGCAAAGCGTACGTAGCAAAGCTCATACATGGCTGTCGGCAGCCTCTGTGCTCTGCAGTGTGGCTGTCGCCGCTGACGTCTGAGTCGCCGTGTGGGTGGCCGTCTGAGTAGCCGTTGGGACCGAGTCCGTCGGCATCACGGTGGGGGTGGAAGCACCGTAGAGTTGAGGAGTCCAGCCTGCGGGACAAGGCATACAAAGGTTGCACAATGGCAACAGCACCTTGAAATCACAGCCCGAGCTACCACGGTAGCTCTGGGTATCTGCAGCCCCTTATCCGAGAATCCTGAAATCGGGCGGACGTTTGAAGCCTCAACTTCTCCAACGGACTCTATCTTTCAAGCAAGAATTTGATCGCCGCCAGATGCAAGGATAGGTCTCGGAAAGCTGTCGGACAGCCGCGCCTCCATCCACGGTGGGAGTGCCGTCTCCGGGTTGCCGTGGCGTCGCCTCCAAAACCAAATCCGTGGGGGAAAGCCATGTTTCGCCATTACACTGGGCCTCCGTCGCTGTCCAGGCCGAGCGCCCCGCCCTTGGCCAAAGCAGCTGAAGGAGATTTTGCGTGCGAAGCGGCAAGCGCCCGGCCCAAAACCCGGGGATTGGAGGTAGCTGGAGCTGTCTCCGGCGGAGCCAGACCTCGAGAATGCTCGCGCACCCTGAACTCGAAGAATACCGCTTGCCATGGGGCTGCATCGGGGGAGGCGGCGGAGGTGGCGGCGAGGGCAGCGGAGAGGCCTGACGGCACATATGCGATGCATCATCGTGCCACATTGCTTCGTACCAGTCGTGGGTTGTTTCGATCTTTGTTGACTACTATCATGCATCCGACGTATCCTCCTGCCAAGTCACATCACCATCAAGTTGCATGCAATCTGCGGTGCCCAAAACAAGTGCTCATCAAGAGCCTAAGAACATGAACGGGCTTGTCAAGTGATTCGAGAGGGCCCCACGCGAGTCTCCTCCTGCGAGGGAGACTTCGCAAACGATCTTTGCGCAAACGGCCGAAGCTTGGATGCGGTGTCACGTGGTCACACAATTGGACACAATCCTCACTGACCGGACCTGCGTCGATGACCAGTTCGCCGAGGATGGCGGGGCCCTTGTGGCAAACGGCAAGTGCGCACGCACGCAATCACACACGAACGTGCGCACACACGCACGCACGCATGCACACATACACACAGAGATATATATATATATACATATATATATATATGTACGTGTATATGTATGTGTATATATATATATGTACACACACACCCACACACTTGACACACTGTGTCGGCAGGCCTCAAATCTGTCTGAAAAACCAGGTATATCATTTCAAAACAGGACGAAATCAGTGGGTGTCAGGAATCAGCCTTAATCCTGGTACCTCGCAAATGCAGAGTGTGTAGAATGCACACTCACTTGCAGCAAAATCGAAGCGATAACGAGGGAAACCCTAAAAAGGTGCACTCACTTGCATCAGAATCAAAGCAACGGCGAGGATAACCATATACAGAGAGGATGTTAGATGCATTGCTAACGTTGTGAATCATCTTGCAGGTACGTCCGATGGCATCCCATCGGATTTCACCAGCTCTTGTCCTGTGTCTTCGTTGGTGCAAGACAGAACGAGCTGCTTGCACCCCCTGCTGATGCACTGCTTCACCTCACTCAGGCTGACCCCTTAGGAACAGGGTTGGACACACAGACACACACACATACATACATACATACATACATACATACATACATACATACATACATATATATATATATGCACGCGCACGCACGCACGCTCTCCTATTTTCTGTCTTTCTTTCTGTCTTTCTTTCTTTCTGCAAGGCATAGGGGTCGACTACGCGACCTCGAACCATTGGCTCTCTCCCTCTCCCTCTCTCTCTTTCTCTCTCTGTTGCTTGCTTGCTTGCTTGCTGGGCGTCTGGGTACGGGGAGGACCCCCAATTCGGATATCCCGGCTATCATTCCCCTACTTCGTCCAGGGTACGTGGTTTTCTCAACTCGCGTCGTGCTCTTTTAGAGTAATAACGGACCTATATAGGCCGACACGAAATCGATCCAAAGCTGTTTCTGAAGTATGGTTGCTAGGGCTCGGAGTCGTCAGTGCGGCCCAGAGCTTCTGAAGATTTTATTCACAAGGACAAGAAAAATCGAGCAGCTAGAATGATAGAAAACACAGTGATGTTCTTGAGGGT
>CAJNJA010024108.1:0-17003 GCA_905231915.1 Symbiodinium necroappetens | reverse complement strand
TTTGGGGTTTGGGGGTTTGGGTTTTAGGTTCTATGACCGATTTCACAAGGGCTTGAAGACGGGTCTGTGAGGGGTGCTTCCAGGGCTTCGGGGCTTAGGGTGTAGGTAAACTTCAGGATCCAATGCAATTGGTTTGGGGATGTTGGGATGCAGCAGCCAGAATTCAGGGCAGAAAATAGTGTCCTCGAATGATGACTCGGTCTTTACATAAGATGTCGCTGGCTTGATTGCTCTCTCCCATATAGACTGAAAGAGTTAGAGGTTCGATGGTGTTGGAAGAGTTTGCGAGCACGGATCTTGTGGCCTTACCCCAAGCCTTAAACCCGAAACACTGGCATTGAGGTCTTCAGGGGGTTGGTTCAGGGTTCAGGGTTCAGGGTTTAGGGTTTAGGGTTGAGGGTTTAGGGTTCAGGGTTCCGGGTTTTGGGTTTAGGGCTCCGGGTTTAGGGGTTTCGGGTTTAGGGTTTAGGGCTCAGGGTTTTGGGGTTTAGGCTCAGGGCTTTCCTAAACCCCCAAAGCTAGGTAAATCTTACGTAAAGTAGGTAAGATAATGGCCCAAAAAACAAAAAGGCTACTATTCTTCTGATTTTTGGGGTCCAGGAAGGCAAGAGTTAGGATTCAGGGCTGAGGAGTTGAGGGTATTTGGCTTCTGATGTTTGAGGTTGATGGTCGACCTGGGATTGAATAAGGGTTCATGGTAAGCTTGTGTTAGGCTTGAGAAGTTTGCGGTTTAATTGCTGATGGGGTTCTTTTGGCCCTGCTTGGAGTGATTTACTTAGTGTCTGCAATTCAGACGGACCGCAGCCGTTGTCGTCATTGTGGTCAGGGACCAGACAAGAGTGCTAGTGCTGCTAGTGGTTGCACTGATTGCAGTATTCGTCATAGCAGGCCTGTGCCAAGAATGATTCGTAAACCCTAAGCCCTAAACCCTAGCTGCTTTTTCCTCGCATTCGCAGCCGCATTCACTAGCACATCAGCTTCGGCTTTGGGCCGTCGCATGCAGGTTCCCGTGCTAGGGATTATAGCTACCTGAAGTAGGTTCCGCTTAAAAGTGGTTACCTCTACGAACAATAGGCACTTTTCAGGCATTTGATGGCAATGTACCCTAAGCCCTAAACCCGAAATCTTTTCGGACTTGGACGGGTTGGGTGCGCGGCATGGGCCAGGGAGGGTACAGAGCCGCGCTGCCGTTAGACTCTGAAACGGAAGGATTGGCTTACCATAACTAGTCTAGACTATACCCGAAACTTGATGTGAAGTACAAAACCCCCGCTTCAGTATACCCCACCAAACAGACCACACCTCTGCCTTGCGACGAGGTGATGCCCAATGCTTCATGGGACCAGGTGCAGATCCCCGTGCCAGAAACGTCCAGGCTCCGCGCTCAGCATCAGGGCCAAAGCCCTGAACGCAAGACCCCAAGCCCTAAACCCCAGACCCTACACCCTGAACCTAGGCCCTAAACCCTGAACCCTAAACCCCAAACCACCTTGAACCTAAGCTGCAAATCCTGAGCGCTACAACACGTACCCGGAAGCCCCCTAAACCCTAAACCCGAAACCCTAGGCCCCAAACCCTAAACCCTTAGGGTTTGGGGTTTAGGGTTTAGGGTTTAGGGTTTCCTAATTAAACCCTGAAGCCTAAACCCTGAAGTCCGGCAACTTGAAGCTGTAGTCTTCTGCTAGGAGGCTGGAAGCAGGGGAGGCTGCACACGTGGCCGCGAGGCACCGGCGGTGTGGGGATGGCGCTCAGGGGTTAGGCCTGATGGCTTGGTGCTTAGGCTTTACGGTTTAGGGTTTAGGGTGTAGGGTTTTGGGTTCAGGGTTTCGGGTTTAGGGGCTTGGGGTTTTGGGTTTTGGGTTTAGGGGACAAGCATTATATAATGCGAATTCTTTAGGGCTTGCGTGGTAGAAGCATGTAACAATGTACCACAGCACCCTATTCTGACTAACAGAAGCATCTCTACCATACTGCTGTATCGACTCCCAGTCGCTGATAAGTCCAGGTTCGGGGTCTAGGGGTTTAGGGGTTTAGGGTTCACTTTTGAACGACGGGGCGCACAGGCTACCTTCGCCGGTCAGCAGAAGCGGGCGGAGCTTGCCCTTTGGCAGAAGACTTATCCAGATCTTGGTGGTCTAGTTTCACCTTCAAAAAAAAGCTCTGCATGACCATTAATGCATAAGATCCGCTTAGTCCCTCCATGCTTCAATATAACATAGCCCCCAAAATAGTCGAGTTTAAAGCAAAAGCCCTAAGCCCTGACCTTTTAGCCTTTGAGCACATGTGGTTTTATATAAACTGCTCACGATCCAAAACCCACAAGCCCCTCATCTTCAACTCCGCCTTGGACCCCTTATAGATCCACGATAAAGCCCTAGACAGCCTCATAGACCCCTTTCAGATTTCCAAAAAGCTGTATCCGTCTCTTCTAGATCCTTGTAGAACTCTACGCAAACACCCCAAAACCCTTTCATCGATCCTTCTAAACCTGATCAAAGCACGCCCGTTCTGGAGTCTTGAAGACTATAGCCCTATAAGGCTCTTGGCTGTTTTGTTCCAAACCATGTTTGTTCGAAAGAGTTTTTCGGATCATGGTTTCTTGTTTAAGGCTCTCCACAAACTAGGTGTTGGCTTACCTTCTAAGGGGAGTAAGGGGGGGGACTAGAGGGTTTTGGACGGTTTTCGGGATCTTCGGTCTTCGGGTTTGTGGCTGTAGGGGGCCGTGTAGCGCTAGAGTAGTAGCTAAAGGTGCACGGCATAGGGGCTTAGACGTGGGGTTTTGAGGCATGCCATCGTATAGCTGTACACACACACACACAAACACACACATTTAGGGGATGTTGTTATTTGTGGCTCAGACCTCTTTATCACAGGATTTTCGGTGTGCTTGACCGAAAATGTCTTGCCACCCAAGCTTGTCTGAACCTTAAACCCCTAAATCACCCTAAACCCTAAACCCTAAACCTTGAACCCTAAACCCTAAACCCCTAAACCCTAAACCCTAAAACCCTAAATCCAACCTTTAAAGTTGAGTTCTACATTCGCGACCCCAGCCCCCACATTTCCTTACAGTCACTATGCTCTAGTGTTCTAGTATTAGGGTTTAGGGTTTAAGGTTTAGGGTCTCATGATTCAGGGCCGCAAGCCAAGGTCCTCTGGTGTGGACGTGGCGGTTGTCTGGGGAATTCTTGCTTCTGATCTGAAGAGCTGGGATGTCTTCTTACCTACCCTAAACCCTGAACCCTAAACCCTAAACCCTGAACCTTAAACCCCGAACCCTAAATCCTAAAGCCTAAACCCTAAACCCTAAGCCTGTCAGCCCTGAACCTACACAGTAAGGCCTGAACTCCCTAAATGCTAAACCCTCAACCCAAAAGCCTCAAACCCTAAGCCCTAAAAGCACTAAGCCCTAGGCCTTATTATCACCCCCAAACTCCTGGGGCGTGGCTGCCGGTCAGATTTCATGCCGGGGGTGGGGAACTGAGGAGTTTCACGCTGACGAGCTAAGTGTGTTATTCGGGCTATGGGAGTTTGATGGACGGCTTTGAGAAGTAGAGTGGAGGTTTTGGGGTGCAGTATCTTATAATATTTATAATATTTCGAATCAGAAGAGAGCACCCAAAGAGTGTTGGTGATTATTTAACCCCCAATAGAGGACCCTAAAACCAAGGATGGACGGTTTTGGTCGGAGGCAGGTTTAGGGCTTCAAGGCTTTCAAATTTGAGGTTTAGGGCTTCGGGTTTAGGGTTTAGGGGTTTAGAGGACAGCCGAAGTCCTAAAACCCCAGAGTGCTGCCTCAGAGGAGCCTCGAAGCTCTAAAGACCCCGAGTGACCAGCTGGTCAAAGGAAACTACAGGTGGGGAGTTTAGGGTATGTAGGGTTTAGGGTTTAGGGTTTGGGGTTTAGGGTTTAGGCTTTAGGGTTTCGGGTCTAGGGTTTCGGGTTTAGGGAAACATAGGGCTTCTATAGGGCTGAAAATGTCCTAGCGCTGGTGACGAGGTCGAGGATGGCTCACCCTTGCTTGGCTCCAGGGAGGCGCGCTGGAGATTGTGGCTAAACCCTAAACCTTGAACCCTAAGCCTTAAACCTTAAACCCTAAAGCTTAAACCCTAAACCCCAAACCCTAAACCCTACGCCCGAAACCCTAAACCCCAAACTCTAAACCCGAAGCCCGAAACCCTAAACCTTAAACCCTAAGCCCCAAACTCTAAGCCCTACGCCCGAAACCCTAAATCCTAAACCCCTTTCGGCTTTGCAGTTTACGATTTCGGGCTCCAGGGCTTCAGGAGTCGAGGGGTTTGGAGCCTAGGGCTTTGGGGTTTAGACCCGAAACCCTAAACCCTAGACCTTAAACCCTAAACCGTAAACCCTTATCATGAAAACAGAAACCCAAACCTTTCAAACTCCCCAACGCTGAAGCACTAAACCCTTGAACTCTAAACCCCCTAAACCCAAAGCCTTTTGAACAAACCGTCCCTGAGCCTGTAACAGCCCTAAGCATTACACCCCCCAAAGCCCTAAACACTTAAACCCCAACCCCTCACAAACCCTAAACCCCAAGCCTCAAAGCCCTAAACGCCCTTAAACCCCAACATAAAGCCCTTAAGCCTCCCCTAAAGCCCCTCAAAACCCCCGTAAAGAATCCGAACACGAGGAGACTTGGTCCTTCAACGTCGCCTTTCGGCCGGAGTCCCCCTTCACGCAGCGCACCCTGCTTCAGACCTGTCGGCAGGCCCGTCGGCTTGGGGGTTCGAGGGTTTAAGGGTTCAAGGGTTTAAGGGTTTAAGGTTTCGAGGGTTTAAGGGTTGAAGGGTTTCAAGGCTTACTAAGGGTTTAAGGGCTTAAGGGCTTAAGGGTTCAGGGGTTTCAGGGCTTAAGGGTTTCAGGGTTTAAGGGTTTAGGTCTAGAGTTTGGGGTTTGGGGCCCGGGTTTGGGGCAAAGTGGTGTAGTCAGGAGGGTTCATCAAAGTTGGTGTGGTTTTTCAAGGCCTTGACAAGACTGTCGCAAAAGGTTCCACGATGAGTCTACAAGCCTTCTCTCGAGGTTTAGGGTTTAGGGTCCTGAACCCCTCCCAGGGTTTCATGAGGTGTCTATTGCGGGCTGCAGTTTTCGGGTTGGAGCCACCTGCTTGGTGGTTTGGGGTAGCTTTTTCTTTGGTCATGAGAAATCCTGGTCTGATAGGAGGGTTCTTGAAGGAGTTGTTGATGGCGTGTTCAGATCCCTAAACCCTAAACCCCTAAACCCTAAACCCCAAGCCCTAAACCGTTGCTTGTATCGTCCGGCTCTGGACGGATTTTCGAGACCCTGCAAGCCCCCAACCCAAGCTGTTTCAGGTGCTAAGTGATCGGGTCTCTTGGGGGTTAAGGGGTCTAGGAGCTGAATACAGGGGTCTCAGTGACCAGAGGAGGGGCCTTATGGGGTGTATATCAGCACATTTAAAAGGGAACCGCAGGGATGCATGTCGAACCCTCCCCAAATGCTCCTTGGGAAGTTATGTTTGTCATTCCCTAAACCTTAAACCCTAAAGCCTAAACCCTAAACCGTATTCTTTCAAGGTTTAGGGCCTTGGGCGGGTCATTTTCAGGATCTCGGGTGGTTTCGGCTTGAAGATGGTTCGGCGGCTGAGGGCTTTTAGGTTTAGGGTTTGGGGTTTGGGCTTTAGGGTCTAGGGTTTTTAGAGTTTTCAGGGTTGAGGGCTTTTCAGGGTTTGGGGTTTAGGGTTGTTGGGTTTCGAACTTTTGTTTACCTGTCAGACTTGCGAATTCGGAGGATTCGTTTCTGAAGCCCTCAACCCTAAATCCTAAATCCTAGGACTTTAATCCGAAGCCCGAAATGCCAAACCCTAAACCTTGATTCACTAAACCCCTACGCCCCAAACTCTGGCAAGAGCAGAAGGACATCAAGCACCACCCTCAACCCTAAACCCTAAGCCCTAAGCCCAAAGCCCTAAACCCTAAACCCTAAGCCCTAAACCCTGAACCCTGAACCCTAAACCCTAAAGCCTTTTCCGAACAGCGCTGCGACGCCAATCCCCGGGGCCTCCCAAATCAAGCCAGGGAGCTGCCAATCCCAGACGCTAGGGTATTAGGGTTTAGGGTGTCGGGTTTAGGATTTAGGGTTTAGTGTTTAGGGTTTAGGGTATTATGGTTTAGGGTTCAGGTTTCAATCCTTGGAATCCAAACCCGAAACCCTCAACATTACAGGGGTTTTGAGTTGTTCGCCCACGCCCTCGAGACCCTGGCTGGTGGGATCCTTGCATTAAGGAACCCTAAACCCTAGACCCTAAACCCCAATACCCTAAACCCTAAACCCTAAACTAAACCCTAAACCCTGAACCCTAATACCCTTTGAAGCGCGAGGCACCTTCCCAACCAGAGCTCCTGGTCATTCGAACCGTCTGCTGGAGCCTTGCTGATGGGGTTTAGGGTTCAAGGTTCAGGGTTCAGGGTTTAGAGTTTAGGGTCGAGGGTGTAGGGCTTAGGGGTTTAGTGTTTCGGGTTTAGGGTTTAGGGCTCAGTTCAGGGTTCTCGAGCGTAAGGTTTAGAGAGTGTCTGGTCGTGGGGTTCGGGTTTCAGGGATTTGGGTTTAGGCCTTTAGCTAATCGTGTGCGTGCGCGCAACGTGATGGGGCATGGGTTTAGCCTCCAGGTCCAGTTTGAGTAGTTCTCTAAATTAGGGTCCCTCTTTAGGTCCCCAATATAGTACGGCACCCTTATATAAAAGGACCCTAAATCGAACCCTAATTTAGAGATCTACCCGTTTTGAGTAGGGTTCAAAGCTCGGGGCTTTTAGGTAGGGCTGGAAGATTGCTGCTTGGAGCTCTGAAACTTCACGAGCCTCCAAGACTCCCCAACAGCTATAGTATGTCGCATTTATGTGCAATATAGGGGCCTTACTAAATTAGAATTGGGGTTTTGGGGGTTCCTTATTATAGATATAGTATATTATACCCCCAAACCCTATTCTAATTATTAAGGCCCCTATATTAGCATCTAAAAGTGGAGAGTTGTGCGTTTGCCACTTCGTTTAAGTGCATTCCGGGGTTTGGGGTCTTAGAACTTGGGGTCTAAGGGGTGAAGGAGTTTTGGGTTTTGGTGGTTTTAGGGGTCTGTCCCATACCGTAATCCCTAAACAGAAACTCGAAGAAGTGTAAACTTAGTTGAGTTAGCATGCTAGGCATCGTCTGCAAATGATGGTGGCGGGTGGGGACCTGAGGAGGGTTGGAGCATGAGAGCCCTAAGCCCTAAACCCCGCTGGGGGCAAGGGTCCGAAATTCTCCCCTGGACCCGAAATGCGCCCGAAGCCCCGAAACTATGAGGGAAGCACGGGCTAAGAGCCTTCAAGAATGAAGCCACCCTAAACCTAAACCTTCGTCTTGATGGCCAGGATTGAGCAATTCCGGCAGTTTGCTGCTGGCAAGGACACATTGATCGGCATCGGGGGGGGGGGGGGGGGGGGCTATGAAGCTCGCGGGCCATTCCGATTTGGGGCTTAAGATTTGGGGTGCGGGTTAAGGGCTCAACACAGAAGCCTGGTTAATGGGACGATTGCTTAGGGTTCCGATTATCATAATCAGAGTCATGCTATAACATGACCCCTGATTCTGCTCTACTTAGTTTCTATTTATTGAGGCACCTATCGAGGTTTGTCAGGAAAGCAATTGCTTTGTAAGAACCCTTAAACCCCTAAACCTAAAACCTAAATCCTAACTCCTAAACCAACCTAAACCCCTAAACCCTAAGCCCCCCCTTGCTTTGTAGGGAGCTCCGACAATATGGCTGCCTACCTTAGCTCGGCACGCCCGCGTCGAAGACGGGATTTAAGCAAACCCCAAAAGCCCCTGAGCCAAAATTCCAAACCCTAACCCATAAACCCCTAAACCCGAAACCCTAAAACCTAAATCCTAAACCCTAAACCCCTAAACCCCTAAACCCGAAAACCTAGAACCTAAAGCCTAACGCCTTTATCAGTTCTATACCCCGATCCCTCGCATGCTCCACGAAGTGGGAGTTTAGGATTGAACGCTTGGGCAGAACGGTTTAGGGATTAGGGTTTAGGGTTTAGGGATAAGGGTTTAGGGCTCAGGGGGTTAGGGATTAATTCGAGTTTAGGGTCTAGGATTTAGTGTTCAGGGCCGAAGCCATAAAGCCCAAACCCAAAAGCCCTGAAGCCCAGGCCTCCCTGAAACCGAAGATCCTTTAGGTTTTGGGGCCTTTAGGCTTTAGGGCCTCTAGGGTTTAGGGTTTAGGGTTTAGGGTTTAGGATTTAGGGTTTAGGGTGTAGGATTTAGGGTTCAGGGTTTGGGGTTTAGGGTTTGGGGGTTAAGGTGTAGGGTTTGGGGTTTAGGGGTTAGGGTTTAGGGTCCAAGATCACCAGGACCTGCCATTTCCGGTGCACAGCAGCGTCTTTCAGCAGACCTTCGCCGAGTTCGTGGATGGCCGCGTGCTGCCCAGCGGGTTTCTGGCCAAGGAGCGGTTTTGGTGTCTTAAACCCTAAAATCTAAGCCCTAAATCCTAGACCCTAAGTCCTAGAACCTAAACCCTAAACCCTAAACACCACACCTTGAGTCCTAAAGTCGACATACGCAGTCTTCAAATCGCAGGTCCCCAGAAGCCCTGAGCTCTACATGGCCAGGGGTGACCCTCCAAACTCCAAGTAGGGTTGTTCTCTAAATTAGGGTGTCCTTTTTATAAGGGTGCCGTACTGTATTGGGGACCCAAAAAGAAACCCTAATTTAGAGAACTACCCAAGTAGGGTTTAGGGTTTAGATCTTATTGCAGTCTAACAGGAGAATATCCACGATTCAGAAAAAGAACATGTTTTCTTTAAGGAATTTCGACCCACACTTTAAGAAGCTGGGGTGGGTTCCTGAGTAGAACTAAACTTACATAGACTCCAGAACGCGAGTCGAATTGCCAAGACCCCGAATGAGCCCTTACATAGGCCTCTCATAGAACTCCTCAAAGGGACCTTTAACAGTAACCCTTTAGAATCCATCAAAGGATCCCTTCAAGGAAGCTTGTTCCACTGGTGCAGGCCCCTACAGGACCCGAAACTTCAGCTCCTATGTCCCAAAGCTAGAACTTTAGTGCTCTTCGTACTTATGCTTGATTAGCATTCTGCATCAAGCTCCAATGAATCATTGAAGTTAGTGTCTTTGTCATGGATAAAAAGGACACTTAAGATAACCCCCAACCCTCAACCATGAACTCTTAAGCGCTACGAGCCCGAACCTTGATTCTTGCAGAACATTGGTTTTTGAGCTACGGGAACGGGAGAGCGCGCGGTTTAGGGGTTTAGTAGCTTTAGTGTTTCAGTGCTTCGGGGAAGAATTTCAGCTTGCAGGTTTTGAGTTCTTGTGGCTTCGATTCGGGTGACGTTGTCGTGGATGTGGTCGCTGTGGTTCCGACTTTTGTAGCGACTAATTACGAAGGAAGCAGGCGTTGGGGCAATGATGTAATTCTGCAAGTATAATCATGATGTGAACTTGTATGTACTGTTTTGATGACTGTTCGGAATGATACAGACACACCCACACACCAAACAGCCCTAAACTTGAACCAGACCCACTGCACCCTGAACCCCCCAACCTATGAAACCACAACAAGGTCTATGAGCCTAGAAAAGCCGCGAGAAAGCCCTAAACCTTAAGCCCTTAACCCTAAACCCTAAACCAGTTACACCCTTGAGAAAAGAAGCCCAAACCAAATGAGCCTTCCAAGAGGAATTCATGTGGCTGGGGCCAGACTTCGAGCTCAGGGCGACCTTCATGCAGTCGCTTGGCTTCCAGAGCTTTTTGTTTTGTGCAGGGTTTAGGATTTTGGGACTTGGGGTTTTTAGGGTTTAGGGCTTAGCGTTTCGGGTTTAGGGTTCAGGGTTCAGAGTAGGGTTTCCGGGTTTGGTGTTTACCAACCGAGAGGCTTTAGGGCTGAGGGTTTAGGATTTCTGCCCTGTAACTGTAGCTTAATCCACCAGAACCTACTTTTTTGGTAGGGGTCCCTATAAATCCCGTATTAGGGTTTATAACAAGAAAAAAGAGTTTAAGGTTCGCCCAAATCCTGCACCGATGGCGCGTCCCTGCACTCTTTGTTTTCTGGTACCTTGTCTGCTCCGGTTCCGTTTAGGGTTTAGGGTTTAGGGTTGAAGTTTCCTCGTCTACGAGTCCGTCATATTGCCACTAAGAAGACCCCGTGATGGCATTCTCGTGTGCCGCACCTCCAAACTAAAACCTGAACTTCAGCTCAGGAGGGTAGTGCTGGCCTCCTAACCTCGTCCCGAAAGCACTCCAAGGGGGTTTCGGCTCGTCATCTCATCCGCATGAGAGGCCCGAAACCCTAACGCTGAAAGCCCGAGAGCGTAATCCTACACCCCGCAACACTCCGCAATGCAACGGCAGGTTCAAAAAACCCTAAACCCTAAACCCTATAAGGCCAAAATCCCGAAATCCCTCAACCCTGGAACCCCCAAGCCCTAAACCCCAGACTCCTCAACTCCAAAGGCTAAAAAGGCCCTACCATAGGAGGCTAAAGAATTCGTATTATTCCTGAGGGTTCCTTCTGAGACTTATACTATAAAGGAGCCCAAAGCCCTATCCCTAATGATTAAGGCCCCTAAACCCCTAAACCCCTAAACCCTGATTACTAAACCCCTAAACCCTAATTCCTAAACCCCTAAACCCTAATTCCTAGACCCCTAGACTCTAATTCCTAAACCCCTAAGCCCCTAATTCCTAAACCCCTAAACCCCTAAAGCCCCTAGGTTCTTTGTGAGCGTCAACTACATGACAGCAGCTTCGGCCTCGATCCTCACCTTGATGCAAAGCTGGGACAAGGCGGCTCGCCTTTTTAGGCGGTCAGGGTTTGAGGGTCTAGGGTTTGAGGGGTTTGAGGGGTTTAGGGGTTTAGGGGTCTAGGGGTTGAGGGGTTTAGGGGTTTAGGGTGTAGGGCTGAAGGGTGTAAGGGTTTAAGGGTTTAGGGTTTAAAGGTTTAGGGGTTTAGGGCTTAGGGGTTCAGGAGCGGTTTAGGGGTGCAGGGGTTTAGGAATTTGGGGTTCAGGGTGCAGGTGATTTTTCTGCGCCTTCAAGGATTCGGAACCAAAGGCGGCATGAGCTTTGGACAACTCTGGTTCTCGGGAGGCATCTCGTAGAGATCAAAGATCAACACAACACCGCAAGCAATGCAGCTGTTAACTGGAGTCTGAAGCCATGATTCGGATTCCGACTACGACGACAACCCTAAACCCCAACCTCTAAACCCTCAACCCGAATCGAAGCCGCAGCAGCCACCGCCTTCTCCTCCTACTGCTGCTACTCCTCCTCATACTACGAGGAGGACTACTACTGCACTTGCCATTGAGGTTCCATAACACAAGCTGCTGAAGTCTGAGTGGCTGTGGAATTCGCGGGGTCTGGGCTTTTGAACCCAACACCTCAAACACAAAACCTTCGGGGTCCGGGCTTGTAGTTTAGGGCTTAGGGTCTAGCTGCCCTCAGTAGGATCTGCGCCCTAAACCCCAAACCCTAAACCCTAAACCCTAGGATCTGCGGCCTTTTTGGCGCCTCGAACCTTGCCCCTAGGTCATCGACGATGTGAACAAAGATGCGCCTGCAGACGTGGGCGAGGCTTGGGGCGCTTCTGTGGTTTAGGGTTTAGGGTTTAGGGCTTAGGGGGCTCGGTGGTGTAAGTCAGTTCTGTGATTGTTCTAACATGTGTGCTTCTAAAGAAGCTTGTTGTCAGGTCTGTGCGCTCTTGCTCTTCTTTCTTCGTTGACTCTTCCTAGAACAGGTTATGGATTACAGTTCTTTGAGTGTCTAGGGTTTCGTTTGCAACAGCAGCGGCGAGAATAATGGTGATGCGACAGCAGCAATGAACAACATAATCTCAATCATGACCGCACTGGCTGTAAACCCTAAACCCTAAACCCTAAACCCTAAACCCTAACCCTAAAGCCTAAACCCTAAACCGTTCGTGGTCGCTCTCAACACCCGGGGCGGTAGGCTCGATGACAAGTCCTAAGCCCTAAGCCCGAAAAGCCTAAATCTCCCAGGTTATTCCTCAGGGTTCCTTACTTTACTTCAACTTTTGGCAGAATTTGTTCCAGCACCCTGTTCCAAGTGTTCGGACTCCTATCTATGTCTACCCCTAAGCCCCAAACCGCCCCAAACCCTAAACTCTAAACCCTAAGCTCTGAACCCTAATCCTAAGCCTTAAACTTTAAGCTCTAAACCCCAAGCCCCAAATCCAAAACCCCAAACTCTAAACCCTAAACCCTAAATCCTAAACCCTAAACGCTAAGCTCTACATCCTAAGCCCCAAACCCCAAACCTTAAGCCCTAAACCCCACACCCCCAAACCTTAAATCCGAAGACCCTCAACCTGCGAGGCCTGGCACACCTCGCAGCTTTGGATTCGAGCCGAGGCCCATGACCCGGGTTTAGGGTTTAGTGTTTAGGGTTTTAGGATATAGGGTTTAGGGTTTAGGGTTTTTAGGGTTTTTGGGGTTTTTAGGGTTTTAAAGCTTCCGGGGCTTCGGATTTGGGGAAGCTCCAGGGGCTTCGGATTCAGGGTTTAAGGTGTAGGGCTTTAAAGCTCCAGGGGCTTCGGATTCAGTGTTTAAGGGTTCAGGGCTTTAAAGCTTCAGGGGCTTCGGATTTAGTGTTTAGGGTTTTTGAAGCTTCGGGGACCTCGGATTTAGGGTTTAGGTTTCAGGGTGTGCCAAGCCTGACGTGCGGCTGCTTGCTGCCCGCCCGACCCACCCGAGGTTCCGTTGTGTATTCAGTTTAATTTAATCTCTTTTCTTATTTTTCTTAATCATGCCAATACACAAGGCACAATCACGGCAATACGATCCAGATGCCGAGATTCGGTGGAAAAACTATGCTACCAGCACTCCGATCAACCGCCGTGGAAAAACCCGGTGAACTTTTGGTACGATGTCATAAATTACGCCCACAACCTTTGCGCAGCAAGCTTTCAGCCTGGGGCTCGAGGATTTCAAGGTCGAAGTCGCAAGCTTTCGGCCTGGGGTTCCGGCTGCCGGCAGTGCTCTTGACGTCATCAAGTGTCTGGAGGTTTTAAACGTCGAAGCAGCAAGCTTTCGGGCTGGGGCTCCCGCGGCTGGAAATGGTCTAAAGAATTTAAGCGTCGAGGTAGCGAGCTTGCGGCCTGAGCCACCCGCTGCCGGCAGCGGTCTCGAAGCTTTAAACGTCGTGCGGCTCCCGCTCGCTGGCGGCTGTGGTCTCGAAGTCTTAAACGTCGAAATATCAAGGTTTTGGCCTGGACCCTGCTGCCGGCAGTCGTCTCGGGGTTGAAACGTCGACGTAGCAAGCTTTCGGCCTCCGGCCCCTCGGCTATTCAAAAATTGAAAGGATTTCTAGTTGCTGAGGGCCGCTTAAGATGTAGGATTTAGGATTTTGGGATTTTGAGTTTTGGATTTTGGGTTTTGGATTTTGGGTTTTGGATTTTGGGTTTTGGATTTTGGGTTTTGGGTTTGGGTTTTGGATTTTGGGTTTTGGGTCTTCGATTTTGGATTTTGGGTTTAGGATTTTCCGGCCGCTGCGAGCCGTTGCAGTGGAGGGAACCCACAAAAGCCCAACATTTGTTGTCGATTTTGCAATGCTTGCTCCTTTGCCGAAGGCCATTTCCAACAAGGCCTCGTAGTTTTGCTAGATTTACGGGTGCTGGGGGCCGCTTAGGCTTCAGGATTTTGGGTTTAGTATTTAGGGTTTTCGGTTTTGGATTTTGGAATTTGGGTCACAAAGGGCTTGGGCATGAAGTTTTAGGGTCTTTTCTATATAGGGAGTCGTCATTGGTGATTGCCGCATAGGAAAAGCTGCAGAGGCTTCACCCTCTGCAGTGATGTGCCTAAGCGGCTCTCTTGTCGATCGCAGGTCGCTTCGTGACTAGGTCGCTCTCGCGGCCTAGACTTTTAAAGCTCCAGGGCTTCGGATTTGGGGTTTATAGGGTTTTAAAGTTTCAGGGGCTTCGGATGTAGGGTTTACGGGTTTAGGGCTTTAAAGCTCCAGGCGGTGCGGATTTAGGGTTTAGGGTCTTAAAGTTTCAGGGGCCTCGGATTTAGATTTAGGGTTTAGGGTTCAACAGTTCCGGATCGAGCAATCTCTAATCGAGTTTTCACTTGGGAAAAGCCCACCCACCCACCCAGGAACCCTCAATGTTAGAAATACAGCGTATTACTATTACACTTTTAATTAATTTAAACGAACACTTTTTGGCTTTCTTACATTAACAACCAGAGCTTAGATCTTAAACAATATAACTTAAGCTAGGTACTATGTAATTTGAAGGCGTTGAGTCTGAAAAGCCTAGAAACCTTATGATAACGCCCCGAGTAGCCCTTCATATGATACAGCCACAAAGTAGCCTTGAAACCCTGTGATATAGCTTCAGAACCCAGAACATTTGTCCGGGCGTGTCCAGGGTGTCCTGGGGTGTCCGAGCTGTCAAAGGTCGAAGGGCGTTCGGGGGTGTCTGGGGGAGTCCGGGGGACCCCTGGGACCTGCCAAGATGTGACCCATGTTGCAACGAATCAGGGGCCGGATTCGTTGCAGGCAAGGGAATGGGGGGCCGGATTCGTTGCAAGGGGCAGGGCCCGGGTTCATCGTTGCAAGGGGAGGCAACGAATGAATTAAGCTTAAAGACCTTTGATAAAGAGTGTTTAGAGTTTTAAAGGTTCAGGAGCTTTGGCTTTAGGGGTTTAGTGTTTAGGGTTTAGGGGTTTGAGTTTAGGGTTTAGGGTGTAGGTGTTGGGGCTTAAGGTAAGTTTTGGGGTTTCAGGGCTTTGCATAGGGTTCTATGAGGAGCGAGATTTGAATTCACGGCCTGCTAGGCGGAGTCCGCCATCGTCAGCAGCACCGTGGTGACCATGATCGTGAGTGTCTTGGCAAAGTTCCTTGTGCTTGTAGCGACCGGCTCTTCACGAAATGCGAGTTTCGGAAGTCCGCGTCGGGGCACCCATTACCCGATGTAGAGCCATGCCCAAGAAAGGCTTCGGAATACCCCAAACCCCAAGCCCACACCCTAAAACACCCTAAAACCCTAAACCCTAAACCAGAAGCACTAGCTTTCGGGGCACCCTTACGTTGGAACGAGTGTGCCGTTGCTTTGAAGCTGCACGTCATGGCAGGGTTGATCCTAAATTTGGGGGCACATGGAATGTCTACACTCCACTGCAATCTCCGCGAAGCTCTAGACCTTACCCCTGTTCGTAGCATCGAAATTCGAGCCCCTAATTCTGAAACTCCAGACCATTTCGTAGGCACCCAATTAATTTCCAATAGTCTTCTTAAGGGTTCCTTGTTTATAACAAAACTGGTGCCATAACGTACCCGAAAAACCCTGCCCTACCTGAGTCTTACGCAATCCCCACTTTTGTCACAATTATCATCCGAGCCCATCGAAGTACCATACTTCCGCCCCAACACCCAGTCCTAATTATGAAGGCCCCTAAACCCGCTTGGGAGGTCTTGAGCCCTCGTTCCTACAGCCCAAACCCTCCAGACTTCTATGTGACATAGAAGAAGGAAGCTTTTAGAGAGAGTCTTCCTTGGGGCCAGTTGCTATGTTGATGGCAGTTATAGCAAAGCATACTCCAAGCCGTATTTCAAATTAGTAAGGCACCTAACCCTGATAGAACCTTTAGAGAACCTCTTACGGGAACCCTTGAAAGAGCTAGATGATACCTTGCCTATTTAGGCGTATGGCACCGCACATAGAGCCCCCAGTTCTTAAAGGGCTGGTGAAGATTTGTTGAGGGGAAGGTTGAGGGCTGTTGGTGTGCTCGTTGAAGAATGGGACGCTGAAGATCTGGAGGTTTGGGAGCAAGTGGCTGGCTGGTTGAAAATGGAAAATGAGTCCTGAAAAGTTGGAAAAAGTGGTGGAAAATTGATGGTATGCTCGTTGAGAAAATATTTGGTGATTCGGGGGTGTGGGGGATGAAGTGGTACACTGGTGGTTGCGAAAAATGAGTGGAAAATTGTGTTTTGGTGTGTGGGGGGGTCTATGTGTGGTGCCATACGCCTAAATAGGGAAGGTGTCATCCAACTGAAAGCAGCCGGTTCGAAGTGTTAGGGACCATATACTAACCCTCTACAACCCTGTACGACACAATAAGCCCTAGTAAGAAACATTCAGGCCCAATACTATCCTCCTGCAAACCCGTAAAAAAAAACTTACAACAAATCCGCACTAAACCCGCGGTCTAAACCTTAAGACCCTATTGTGCCTGCATCCAAGCGCCATGAACAGAACAACTCTTAGACTTCGAATCGCCTGGGTTGGTGGTTTGTCCGGCGGTGGGCCTTGAGGGTTTACGCTTAAGGGCTCAGAGACTAGCGTTTAGTAGGGTTTTGTTTTGTTTGGTGAGGGGTTAGGGTTTCGGGTTGAAGGTTCAGGATGTGGGGGTTTGAGGCTGATTGCACCGTTCAGAAGCCCAACCCAGGCGTGGCATGCGGCCTGGCAGGAGCATTGCTCTTCACTCACCTGGACATTTTGCTGTCCCTGATCCTTGGCGCGCAGATGAACCCTAGAAGCCCAAAGTCGGCAGCATCCTCAATCCTAAAACCCTAAACCCTAAAACCCTAAAACCCTAAAGCCCTAAAACCCTATAAACCCTAAACCCTAAACCCTAAATCCTATAACCCTAAACCCTAAACCGGCCTAAGCCCGATACTCAACTTGACAGCTGAATGATGCTGAAGGTCTCACTCAGATGACCTTAGACCTCAGCCGGCGAAGTCTTAGACCCTCAACCGGAAACCCGGGTCTAGGGTCTAGGGTGTAGGCTTTAGGGTTTAGGGTTTAGGCTCTCGATATCAACACGCCAGAACCTTAAATCCAAGGACCTGCACCCCTAAACGCCGAAAGTCCCATAGAAGCCTGGACTAGCCCACAAACCCTAAACTCCAAACCTTGGAACCCAAAATAAACCCGAAAATGGAGACACCAACGTAGAAGCCCACATACCCTAAACCCCCAAAACCTGAAAAAC
>CAJNJA010024097.1:0-33034 GCA_905231915.1 Symbiodinium necroappetens | reverse complement strand
GTGTTTAAAGCCTGCGAGATAGCTACGGCTTCCAGGCCTGTTCCCTTTGTTTGTATGATAGAGAAAATAGGGAAAGAAAAGAAGATGAGATTGAATACACTGCGAACCTCGGGTGGGTCGGGCGGGCAGCAAGCAGCCGTGCGTCGGCCTGGGCACACCCTAAACCCTAAACCCTAAACCCTAAACCCTAAACCCTAAACCCTTATGTTGCCTTCCTTAAAACCGCACGTTAAGTCGGCTGGGCCTTTTAGGAAAGGTCAGAGCCCGGAGCTGCAGTCAGCTTAGGGTTCAGGGTTTGGGGTTCCGGGTTTGGGGTTCCGGGTTTAGGGTTTGGGGTTTCGGTTTCGGGGTTTCGATTCTCAAGGTTCAGAGTTTAGGGTGTAGGGTTTACACTTGAGAGATCTCTTGCACGTTCACTGCGCTCTTTGTGCCACTGTGTGTCTGGGGGCGCTAGGCTAAGCCGAACACAGGGAGCCACAAGTATCCAGCATTGAATCAATAAAAGGATGCCAGCCTCCTGTAACATGGCCAAACCTCGAGCGTCCCAACTCACAACTCTCTGCAGCTCGGAGACTGCAGTGCTTTTGCTTCTGCACACTTTGAGTCATACTGCTGCGCCAGCCACTGCTTCCTGAGGCCCGGAGTTGCAAGCTCCCACAGAATTTCATATCAGCTCTGGGTGCAAGGCCGGATTAACACTCTCCAAATCTACGTTCTAGGTCTTGAGTCTTTCAGGGAATTTGTGATGCTGTCGGGGAATGACAACCCAAGCTATCCTAAGCTCAATTCGGATGACCTGTGTGACCTTTCAGCTGGCCGGGGCCGGTGGTATTTTGCCGATTTACTTGTCAGAGGAAAAGGAGGAGAAGGAGGAGCAGTGGGGGGCCACAGTGCAAACAAGCAGACGACGACCAGCTCATTGCAGTGAGGATTGTGCTCGTAGCTTGATGGTCGATACCCCTTTCGGGTCTCCAAGCTGCTCTTTGCGCTCTGTGTCGATGAGGCCCATGAACCAGGCGGCATCGCCTAACATAATCTAGGCACTGTAGGCATGAAAGCCCATTTACATCCGAACAAGGTTCTGGAGTCTGCATAGGTTGCCGCAAATGTATGTGTATGTGCACAGGTAAACCAGACAACAAACGACACAACCAAAGACATGTAGGTGGATGGGCAGATAGACAGACAGACAGACAGACAGACAGACAGACAGACAGACAGACAGACATACAGATAGATAGATAGATAAACAGAAGATAGCCAAGCCTGTATTTCGCAGCCTTTAGCCCGAATTCCGAAACCTCACATTTCAAGCCCCAGGCGGTCGGAAGCTTCAACAATGCTAGTCGAATCCGGAAACACATCCGAACAAAGAAACCCTTGGCCCAATCAACAATTTTGGTCAACCAATCCTTTTCATCGTCTGAGGCCTGAAAAGATGAGCAAGCATGTAATACCACTGTGTCGAAACCCCTTAAAGAATCACCTTTTTCCACAGGCTTGAACTGAGCTCGCCCTGCCAAATCCCTCGCAGCACATCGCACGTAAAGAATCACCTCCTTCCTCAACTCATGCATCCTTAACCCCCGAAACAAAAAAAAAAAGCTCCTTCCCGGGGCAGGCTCGCAGCCGCTCCCATCCGTCGCAGAGCCTTTCGACCGTCGACGCTTCGGATTCTCAAATGTTGCTTCAACGCGCAAGCGCATCCATGGGCTTGGGTCTTCAAAGCTTAAACTGCAATGACGAGGGGTCCGCATGTCACCACCACTGGAAGGAACGCCACATTCTACTGCAACCACATGCGGTCGAACATGTCGGTGATGGCCTGAGGGCGGTGGTGATGGTGATGGTGGCGGTGACGGCGGTGATGGCGGTGATGGCGGTGATGGCGATGGTACCAACAGCCTTGGGTCGAACATCCTATTCGGGGTTTAGGACTGAGAGCATGAACCGTAAGGGGTCAAGCAGGGATTAGGATCGCTTACATGTTCGAGGAAGCCCTAACACACGGTCCGGTCTCAATCCGTTCTCGCATTCCGGCTTTGAGTATCGGCTTTGGCGCAGGTTGCACATAACTGAGAGTTGAGAGCGAATCCAATTGCTGAGGGCCCGTCCTTCTCTTGGAGAAGGCTTTGCGCAGGCCAGCAGATGACACTGCCTAGATCTACGTGCAAGAACCTACAAGCATGAGATTTGCACGTTTGCATGCCTTTTGCCATCACATGCAGATATGGGTAATTGCACCATACTCGCAACTGCTGCAAGCACGGACGTCGTCATTGCAGAAGCCCCACAGTCAAAGCCAACATCCGTCACAGCGTAATCAAGATCCTCCTCATGCTCACATGACACATGGTGAACATCATTGCATGGCTACGCTCTTCACGGAGCTTGATCCACTTACAGAGCGGCGGTGTCCACATGCAGGAAAACTTTTTCGAAATCCCTCAGTTACACATGCACATGTACAGCTGCCTATGAGTATGCCTCAATGTGGTCTGAGTCCGACATCACCTCTGCACTTCGAGACCCAAGTGATGCTACATGCCGAAGGCAGGAGGAGACTCACGCTGCAGAACAAGCTTTCGGGAATGATGAATCACAGCTCACGGTTCCACCGTGGGCTTCATTTGTGGTTGGCGCAGTTCACTTCAGGCCTCGCTGTACATGCATGCATGCATACGTACATACATACATACATACATACATACATGCCTACATGCACAAAGGCTCAAATGCACACCTGTGTGCTTATGTAATACCGTATGAAAATGCATATGTATGTATGTATGTATATATATATATGTAGAGATAGAGCTGTCTACATATCTATATCTGTTCAAAATCTCTATAAATCTTTTCTTTCGGCAGGGTTATGGACAAGGGGGAAATCTCTATAAATCTCTGTACCTGTCTCTGTTTCTATACCCATATATCTATATCTATGCCTAGATCTATGTCTATACCTCCGGCAATATCTTCGTCGCATATGCATACATACATGCATACAAGCATACATACATACATACATACATACATACATACATACATACATACATATGCATGTGTGTAGACTAGTCTTGAACATGCGTACATACATACATACATACATACTTACTTACTTACTTTCATTCATTCATTCATTCATTCATTCCTTCACTGATTCATATATACATACATGCACACACACGCTTACACACATACACACATACATACATTTTTAGCACTCGCACACATACATACATACATACATACATTCATGCATACATACATACATGTTCAACATGCATACGTGCGTACGTACATACATATGTGTATGTATGTATGTATGTATGTATGTATGTGTGTGTATGTATGTATGTATGTATGTATGTATGTATATATATATATAGATAGATATAGATATTATTTATTTATGTATTTATATTTATATGTATGCATGTGCGTGTGTCCATGTGTCTGTATGGATGAATGGATGGATGGATGGATGGATGGATCCATGCATGCATGCATTCGTGGATGCGTGTGCGTATATATGAATGTATGTATGTATGTATGTATGCATGTATGCATGTATGCATGTATGCATGTATGCATGTATGCATGTATGCATGTATGCATGCATGCATGTATGTATGTGTGCGTGTGTGCATGTGTGTAAGCATGTGTGTGCATGTACGTATGTATGAACCAATGAATGAATGAACGAAAGTAAGTAAGTAAGTAAGTAAGTAAGTAAGTAAGTAAGTAAGTAAGTAAGTAAGTAAGTGAGTAAGTGAGTAAGTGAGTAAGTGAGTAAGTGAGTGGTAAGTGAGTAAATAAGTATGTATGTATGTATGTATGTATGTAATGGTGTAGTGTAGTGTAGTGTAGTGTAGTGTAGTGTAATGTAATGTAATGTAATGTATGTATGTATGTATGCACCTATATATATATATGGGCCTGATTCGAGAAACATAGAAAAAAGGCAAAACACGAAACACACGGGCCACCACAGCGTACCTTTGTGTAGATTTCAGCCGGTAGTCCGACTTTTGTGTTCGCAACGACTGTCCCAGACCCTGACTGCGCTGCCAATGTGACAACAGTCTCACCGTGGCGCCAACAGCATTCGTGGCGCCAACAGCAATAGCAAGATCGGAGCATCATGTCAAGTGGACCGACACTGTAAGGTTTAAACATTGAGGTATCCTCAGTCAACATCACATAGCCAGGACAGGAAAGTCAACGCCGCACGTATCATCGGCCATTATCAGCAGCGTCATGCGATACAAAATATGGACCACAGCTTCAACCTCGATACTTCGGTTACTCAGGACAAGAGCTTCATGAGCAAAGAAAGTTCATCAAACCTCCACACAATGCAAGAAGCAGCTTATGTGCCAAGGCACAGCCTCTGAAGCAGCTGCGCGAGGATCCTTCTCTAGCGCGTGCCCTCCGGCAGCCGGGATTGTGGGTGGGCGATGGCATGCTATTCGATGGTGATAGTCTGATAGTAACCTGATAGTGATAGCAATGAGTGGGGTGTGAGTTTCACTGAGGGTTGGTCGCGATCTGTTGTGTATCTTGGCGTTTGTAGGTTGTTGCTGTCTTGTGGATTGTTGTCAGGGTGACGTGACCTGACACCGGGCTCGAAATGAACCCAAATCCCCGCTCCTGACTTGGCCCTCTTGGCTATATGGTTCTGTGGTTAGTGGCTTCGTAGTGACTTCGGGAGTTGCGATGTAGTCTTTTTTTGAGTGCCGACCTGAGGCCACACGCGCCTCGCCTTGCCCGACTTGCGAGAGACAAAACCCGAAAAACGTAAAGAGTCGAGACAAAATTCAATACTAACTAAGCTCTCAAAAACCAGACCAACCCGAGAACCCGAAGCCTCAATGCCTTGAAACAGTCTCAGGCCTTGGCATCAGGCTTGGCGGCCTTATGCCCCGTGGCCACTTTCAAGGCCCACGTCAGATGTCCGGCTAGTTTCATGCTCTTGTCGCACTCACCGGTGCGTGCTATGCTTGTATAGTGTGCCTTTACTTCTCTGTAGTACAAGGTCTGTGGCTAGCAGCAGCAGCAGCAGCAGCAGCAGCAGCAGCAGCGCGGGACAGGAGAGGAGCAGGAGCAGGAGCAGGAGGAGCAGAAGCAGTAGCACGATTCCTCGCCAATTACAACTTCTTTTTTTCTCGCACCACTACTGCTACTTCTTCCTCCTCCTCCTCCTATACGAATACTGCTACTACTCCTGCTGCTACTGCCCTGAGTAAGAACTGCCATAGTACGTTTTGATTGGCGATGCTACCATCTAACCCGTTCTCGCATACTCCATCGAAACTGAACACGTACTCTTGTCTCGCCAGGCTTCTGAAGGGGAGACATCGGATCCGGCTCCTTGTCTTTCCGTTGGAGATTGTCCAGAACTGGGACATGCTATAGTTATACTCATTTCTATGTGTGTATGTATAGCATGTATGTATATATATATATGTATACATGTGGGGGTTCTTCAAGTTAGGTGGCCTGCCTGAGTGTGGGATCCGCTTAATAACGATTCTACGATCTAGTGCCTATTTCGGGGTCCCGCATTCTGTGAAGCTCCCATGTTTCTGGTACTGTTGGATCGCTCAGCCGCATTCATGTCATCCCTTTAAGGCTGGCTTTTTTGAGTAGGAGTCAATTAGAAGAACGCCCTTGATTCTGTACTACATCCTCTTGAGTATCGATCTGGAATGGGTAAGCCCCCCAAAGGTCCTGTAGGCCCTAGCACATACTTTTCCTCAGCGTCAGATGGTCTAGGTCAAGTATGGCCTAGGGGCTTGAGGGTTGCGACACATCATCCGACCGGGTAGCCCAGACCCATTCCTTTGCACGAGGTCGAGCTGCTCATCCCACGAGCTGCAGGGCGCGTTGCTTACCTGCCATTTTGTCTTGGCTCCGGGCCTATCGGGTTTAGGCAGTTTGCGGTCTAGGACAAAAGCCCTCCTTCGACCATCACTCCAACAACCTGAAAGCCATGGCTTTTGGGTTCAACGCCTGGTAGGCCTGATCTACATATCGATTCTGGCTAGAAGCTATAAGTGCACCCCAACGCCAACATGTGCTGCAGAGGAGCAGCAACACTCTAAAATCCTGCGACTGCGGAGCGCAAGATCCTTAGAGACGTACTGTAAATCCTGAGTCTAAACCCCGAACCAAAATCTGAAAAAACAGCAACTTCAAAAACTACTCGGAACTCTGTCTTGCCGCAAGTCTGCAGCTTTGTCTTGTTCTTCTTACTTCGCATTTTCATCAAGTAGTCTTGTGGTTTCATCTGCCTCGCCTGAACAGTCCGAGCGTGAACCCTTAAACCAGTCGTCTATTGCTTCTTACGTGTCCGCATTGCAGGCATTGCCCGAGAACGGCGACAGGCCGAAAACCCTCACAAAAAGAAGCCCATACCCTGAAACCCTCCTAGCCCCCATGGCCCATACGCTTGACCCTAAACACCCTAGATGCCCTATGTGCTGTGCTGGACTCCAGACCCCGAGCCCGATACCAAAAACCCTCAACCTTAGGTCGACGAGCTCCTCGGCTCGGTTGCTCTGCTGGGTGCAACGCAGCTCCAGGCGCACCCCTCCGCGCGCGTTCGGCAGCTGCCCGGCGGGTCCGTATAGTCGGGACTTCAACTTATTTCAAGTGTTCATAGCTTCAAGTGTTCGGCGGCCGCAGGGTTCAGGATCTTGCCGATAAAGTGGGGTCCGAACTGGGGGGGGCCGTTTCTGGCACTTCACATGTCACCATGTTTGGGACAATGATTCGGACCTGACTCATTGCTGAGTGCCCCGAGGGATTGTTTTTTGGTCTCTAGGCCCTTGCCGTGGCCGTAAGCCTTAGGCCCAAAACTTCCATGTTGAAATCGCGTCTAGCAACATCTGCTGTACGGGGGGTTTTGAGAATGGGTGTTGTTCTACATGCTGCTCACTTTCATGGAGGCCCACCAAAAGATAATTCACGGCTTCGGGTGCCAGTAGAGGGTTTGGGAAACCTGCAATCGGGTCTAACTTGCCTGGAGAAGATAAGGGCTCGTCTAACAGTTGATGGGCTTCGGGATATGTCCGCAGCATTCTGCAGCTAAGTTACAGGTTGCGGGTCTCGACTACGGATTCTCAACGATAGTGTTACTCTGGGTGGAGCTTACTCCTGCACTTGAGGCTGGCCGGCAACGCCTTGCGGCATTTGGTGTCGACACAGCTACTTGGACTCCGGGTGGCACGCTTCCCCGGGACTTGTAAGTGAAAGGCGAAGAACTCCTGTTCGGAAGTAGCCCATTGACGGCTTAAAAGCCTGCTGAGCTGCTAAGCCTCTCATGCTACGGCAACAGGCGTTTTGTCACCAGTTTTGGGTAAAGAAGATACACCGGAGTCTTGATGATTTGTGCATCTTCGCGCATTAACATACTCTCCGTGATGTTGCATTGTCAGATATTTATATATATATATGTATATCACCCAGACCTGCTTTCACTAGATAGGCTTCCCTCTACTCTGGTAGACTTCTCCTGCGGGGTCGGTAGCTGCCCCGGTAGCTGTTCACTGGATGTTGGTGTATTGCACCTACAGCCACAAGTTCACAAAATTCACTCAAGCCTCGCCTTGACTTGACAAATACAAAGCCGTCCCGCCACTCCTTTCCGGGCTTCAGGATTGCAAAGAGTGTAGCCTGCAAAGGCCGTGTGTGATGCTTACAGTCCTCGAAGCGGCACCTCGCACAGGGCCTAGCACACCAGAAATCCACAACGAGAGCCACCTTCAAATGTCCCACCAAGTGGTATTGCAACACTGCTTGGCTCTAGTATTTAGGGCCTAGGTTGAGAATGTGAGATTCCTGTCTGGGAATTCGGCCCCTTTGTCCTCATTTGCTCGTGAATGGGTGCTTGCTACTTGCGAAACCCAAGCCAGGTCCTGCGCCCAGGGCCTTTGTGAACGTGGTTTGCTAGGTGCAGGCCTTTAGGAAAGTGGTAACAACTACAGAGATGGGCCTTGTTGGTGTTTTCGTTTGGAGGTGTAGGTACCGAGTTCAAGCATGGTTTTCAATGAGGCTCCTTAGAGGTCACGGTTGAGGCTTCCAAGCCTGACACCATTGCGGAACTCTGCTAGACAGGATCCAGGGTTCAACCTCCAGACCGAACCTTACGCCTTACACGTCACCCAAAGCCTTAAACCGCAACCATGAGCCTGAAAAGATGCTGGAAGAGTCCTACGAGGCGCAGCCTTTGTGTCGCGTCGAAGAAGCTGCTCATGGAGATCTTGGATCCGAAGCATCTCTTTTTGGAGGCGTCTCCAGCTCTACGCTTCTTGCGAGGGTTCCGCCCTGACCCAAACAAGTGCAAAGCTCTGAAATCCCAGCGCTGCACTGACTGTTTGTCTATCTGCTTCAGGTCTGACCGAGTTTGCAGGGTTCTTGGTATCTTGGTATGTGGGGCAATTTACGATGCAAGGTTTAGGTTGTGCAGTGGTCTGTGAATCGGGAATCCGACGCCGTAAACCTCAAGCCTCCAAATCTGTCACTCAGCGGACTTATCGATACAAACCTCGCCTGGATTGTCCAAGTTGTGGGCGCCGAAACCTGAACCGCCCAAATTCCCACACGCAGGACATCGAGGATCTCTTGAGCTCTCCAGTGCCGCCCAAGAAACCAGTGGAGAAGGTGACCTGCTTACGTGTGTGAGAAGGCAGGTTTGGTTTCGGCTGGATGCACAGATTTGCCATTGATGCTTGCGTCTGGGCATGTTCGGCACGGTTACATACAGCTCAGCACAGATAGTCTATTTCATGGGTGCATCGAGGACCAGACTTTAGAGGCTCGCAATTCCGCACAGCCCGAGGAGAAAGCCGCGGAGAAGGCTCACGAAATCTCCTTCCGGCTCACGGAGAAGGATCGGAGGATGCTAAACTTCGGGGCCGAGCACGTGCGCATGTTCTCATGGTCTCATGGTTTCTGTTTTGAGCATAGTCGCCAAATGCTGAGCGCTGCGCCTTGAATTGTTTCCTGTGGCTGTGGAGTGTGTTCTGTCCTCATCAGCAGCAAGTTTTAAACTCAATAAGACGAAGAACGAGATAGTTGTACAGGGTCGTCACAGGTTACTACATCCTCAGCTTCGTGTAAACCCGGTAGAAAGCCACCAAGCCTGCAATCGCAACAGCCTCAGCAAACCAGGACAACCACAATGAATGGATAATTAGCTATACTGTCGTTTCAGTCCTTCTAGCAGGATTCGTTTTTGGATTCAGCCCCTCGACCGGGGCCTTTTTTTCGGGAAGCAATGCCACCAGAACCTCACACGACGCTCGAGCCATAACCTCGCAATCCGTTCAATCCAGACGGAAAGCCTTTCTTCGTCCACAGAAACCACCTACGAGCACTGTCGGGCTTAATCCCACTTTTTTTCTGTGTCAATCTCTCACGCATATGTCCTCCGTACTGCTCACATGGAGCCCTTCTGGACTCTCCAGTTGGCTTGAGCTTGAGTCTGCAAACGAACACTTAACTGAGAATCCTACTATGATTGCAAAGTCCTGCAATTTGGGTCCCAGTCCCTGTTCTTCCTGAAAGTCTCACATCCACATTCATCTCAAGGAGCCCAGCTTCGCAATGTGGGTAGCTGCTCGCCTGGCCCAGCTGCGCAGCTTTGGCGCAGCAGCCTCTGGGACAGCAGTGAGTCGGTGATTGAGTGCGTGGGTGGTACGGCAGCTGTTTCAATCCCCAGCATCAAACTCGCTCTTCGGATCAGTACCAGCAGCCATTTTGCTGAAACCATGCCCGCCGCCCCCAGTCCATGAATTTCACTCCACGTCCGACCACGTCCTAATTCCCCAAGCCCCAGGTCGCCACCTCCATAAGCGGAGTTTGCTGTTTCGGGGCTTCTGGAGCCTTACCTGGGGCTGTCGTTCGCAAGGGCATGTCGTGCTCCGACTCCTGGTTCACTGATGTGTAAACATGTGTAAACTGGACAACATCTGCTAAGCGCCCAATAGCAGCAGCGGGGGGGATACATTTTAGTTAGTTATAGAGTGTGTGTGTGTGTGTGTGTTTGTTTTGTTGTAGAAGCACCTCTTGCTGCCAAGATCTTGCACTGGGATCTAGTTAGGACAGTCATGCTTCCCATGACCTCGACGGCATGCGCAAACCAGGTTTTGAAGTATCAAGCCGAACCTGGCAAACGCAATCTATGTTTCTTTAGACCCTTACGTGTGACCTCGGGTTCGAGCCCTCCCCTGAACTCCAAGAGCGATTTTCTGCCGGGGATTACTGTTGTGGGTTGCCCTGCATCAGACATGCAGCTCCTGCTGGCACCATCCCTTGGTACAACCTCACTCAGTTCCTCCGCCCTGGTACGCAGGAATCCGGAAACACTGCATAAACTTGAGACCTTAAAAGCATGATGGACACTATGCTAAGAGCCCTGAAGCCTGAAAGCCGAAACCTCAAAGCCTGAACACCTGACTGACCCTGGACAAACAGGTGTGGGATGGTTCTGGCGTCACAGTTCTGGTGGCCTGTGTGCCGCTGGCAGCCCATGCGCCCTGGTTCCCGGGCCGGACTTAAGAACACTTGCTTGCGGCGCGGGGCTGTGGGATGTGCACGTTTGAGGTATACTGCAGGGTCTACGCTTCAGGGTATAGCACTCGAGGATTTTTCGTACTTATTGACCAAGCTATTGACCGTAGCAAATTCAAGCCAGGGGCAGCCATCACTTTGGAGAACTCTCCGGGGAAGCGTGGTTTCGAATCGAGGCTTCAGGATGTGAGCGAATTCTTATACGGAGTTTCGAGTCTGGATTAGGCCTTCGGGTTTAGGAAGTGGTTGTAGGGTTTTAGTGCGCCTGCGAAAGTGGTGAACATGAACAGCTCCCGGCCAGGCATGAACCCAGCAAGCTGGATGCAACCGGCAAACGGATCAGGAGGTGTAGGTTTTGGAGAGAGGGTGGAGAGAGGGGTCAGGAAAAGGTCATTCGTAAGGCATGGTTTTGGGATGGAGCTTTAGATGCTTTAAGGTTTACGCACGGGGATTGAGACTCGTCTCATTGTCTTGTGCCTTTTGTGGTAAATGCTTCTAGCTCCGCTGGTAGCTTGAGTATGGTCATGAGACCAGTTGATGAACTCGAGTGGTTCGAGTCTGCCGTGACAAACGAGGCTCGGTGTTTTGCATCATAGTTCTAGTTAAACTCTTTGCCACTACCGCAGAACAAAAGTTCGCCACAAGGACTACTCAACACATGCGGCACCTGAGCCCCTTTCCGCCGTAGACTCCTCACACAAAATCCCAAAGGCTCTCCGTCGAGAACTATATAATAGTAGCATAATTTTATTCCAGGTGATTAACTACTCTGCCACATTGGCCACGTAAAACGGACCTGTGGCCAGTCCGCTTCTCCGTGGCATATGTTCATGGCATACTGTGAGAATACCAACCGTAGGTCGAAACCTTTGTCCCGGTGATGTACGTAGATTGCTACATGTTTGGCCCTCTCTGTGTTATCACAAACTATTCCTCAAGCTTGCCCAGGTTCCCCAACATGGAATCCTGTATTAAGGGATGTTGGAGTCTTTTGGTAACTGCTGTTATACTTGCCCTTACACTCACTGTCGGGCCCGGGCCTGAACATGACCCAGACCTGCAAAAACAGCTGTACGAATCCTAAACTCTTCAACCCTCAGCTATCCCAGAGTCCTAGAAAGTCTACTCTGGAGGCGCTAGAATCCCGAAGCGCTCGATGCAGACAACCCGGAACCCGAAGCTGGAACTTCCTAGGTTCGCTGAGCGGTTGCTGGTCGTCAGTCTCCTGAAAGCCGCCACCATGGCTTTGGGTGGGCCCACATTGGGCAAAGACCTGAGCCTGCCTCCTGGTTGCGCATTGGGCTTTGTTTTCCTTTAGCGGGGGTTTTGGGAGTCTTGGCCTCCGGTTCTTGGGTTGGGAGGGTTGCCATGGTGATTCTGATGCCAGCCTCACAGAAAGTTGTTCTTTCCGTAGCCAAACATCCGAGGTCCTAGGCTGCGAATCCCCGAAGCCCTCAGCTTGCCCCAGGTTCTTTAAGCAGCCCGTGGTGGACGAATCGCAAGCGCGCTGCTTGCTGAGGACCCTCCATCTTCTGAGGGTCTACCAGTCACTGAGCCTACCTTTTTTAGGTTTTAGGGCCTTTGGGGTGTTACGGGTTTTGGGTTTTCGGCGGATGCAAGTCAGTTAAGGTTCATTATTTGATATTTAGCTCAGCATTCATTTAGAGGTATGTAGTAATGTAGGCTCTTAGGGTCTTTGGAGCTCGTCGCTATGATTTCGCTTGCGATGTGGTTGTGCGTGATTGCCTGCGAGTTCTCATTGTCAACTCAGGTCAGGCATCAAGGGCAGAGCGGTGCCGCATTTCCCTCAAGATGCTGGTGATCCTCGGCTCCTCAAGAGTAGGCATGAGTTGGCTTTCTCAGGTTCACAGGGGTTTCCGGCGCGCTCCAGTTTGTCATAGAGCCTTGTTTATTCAGGCCCAATCGTCGGCTGTTGTGTTCGCATGTAATATCATTCGAACCCTTCGTTGATATGAAGCTTCTATCCGATCGTAATGTCGAACCTACGATCATGGCAAGTGCGTCACTGCTACCCTCCTGAAGCCTGCCATAGATGCTTCGCAGAGCCGCATTTGCATCGCGATCTGACAGCCAGAACCGTGGCCCACTCTTCGGAGACTCCGAACCGCACGTCGACATTCGGAACCCCGAAAGATGCTACCCCTAAACCTTTGATCTACGTGAATGCGACTGCATGACTGCCTGGAATTTACTGCATGTGCATGGTGATGGGATGCATGACAATGCGTGTGAGACATATTCGGCGGTTGTTACTGCAAGCGCGAATTTGGTGCATGACCTTGGTGATGCTTTCCACTCGGTATAAGGAGGTGTTTGTGCAAAGCCAGCCTGAGTCGCGGACCATATGCTGACTCCCCGTGAGCGCCGACAGTAGGGTGTCCACAGAACATGCAACGTTTGAGAGCGTAGACACGACTGTGAAACATGTGTCGAGGAGGGGGGGACCCGAATTGCCCGCGGACTGTGTTAGGATGGTGATTGGCCATCCCGGCCAAAGTGCTTACCGACGTACTCGAAACCTCGCCAGGCTTGTCCCAGTTGTGAGTGCTGAAACCTTTCAAGCCCCCGGGCCCTCATCCAACCCCAACCAATTAAGCCCCAACTCAAACATGGTAATGTAGGAGCTTGGACCATTCGCAAGTATGATTCTATTGTTCCTTAAGCCCTCATATCCCCATATACCGACACGAGCAGAAACGCCATCCTGCCCAGGCACAAGTCCCAATATAAAGCCCCTTCAGACCCTATGAACAATTCAACGAAAAACATCAAACAAAAAGCGATAGACGCCTGCAAAACCCTGTAGTAGCCCATAGGACCCCTTCTGGTCCAACCTCGACCTCTTCGCGGCGGCACAGTGCGCTGCGAAGTGCGACTCCAGGTCGACTCGGCAAGGGTTTGCGAGGTTTTTTTTCCGTGTTTTTGCTTTCTTTTCTTTTTTCTGGACCTGGGAGACTCAGGGACACAACATTTCTCGTTGTATCGGATCCGTTACGAGGTCCCGCAGGGTTGTACGGGGCGCTACCGGGGTTTAGGGGGCTCCACGTATAATTATAAGTTCTATACAGCTTTTGACAGGGGTGAGGCTCAGCAGTATAGACGAGAGAAGGAGAAAGAGAGAGGAAGAGAGGGTTATATCACAAACACAGCAGCATCCCTCGAAAGTCGAGTACACCTCGCGATTGCGTGTCTGATCTACGTGGCTTTATCGAGCATGTTCAATTGCGACATCCTGTGTGTCGTACCCGATGTCGGTTTCTTTTACGCTTTTGCTCTCGACGGTCTGCCTTATCCTTGTCAGGTATGGCTTTCAACTCTTGGAGCTCCACCTGCAGCGACGCCAGCCGCTACCGTGCACGTACGCTGTAAGACTTAGGGACGTAGGGTTGTGATTCAGGGTACAGCAGCTGGCTGCTTTTCACCACCAGCAACTCAGACCAGACCCTACTCATATTTTACTTCATCATATAATTTTGTAGAATGTATTACTCATAAATATATTAATTATATTGTCCTATTATCAAGCATTTTGTCGGCCGGCCTTCCTCTCCGGCCCAGCCCGAGAGTGAGAGCATAGCAGGCGGGAGTTTCAGAAAATCAAGGACCCTACCTAGACCCTTATGAACCCCTACATGCGGTGCCCCTATGTTTTGTTGTTTATGGTGAATCCTGCAAAACACTTACTTACAAACTCCATAAACCCTTGAAAACCTGTCTAGACCGACCCCTTATGGACCCCCCACCAATCAAGCCCATTCCAGCTCTCTCTACCGAATCCACTGCAAGATCCTATAAGATATAGCAAGCCTTCTAACACTCATGAAATCGTAGCAAATCCGGATCGAGGCCTGACATGCCATTGGATGAAGCTCTTCAGACTATCGAGACCGTGACCGGCGTGGAGGCCCTCTTCAAGCCCCCCGAACCTCGGTTGTTTAGGGTCGAAGGGTTTATAGCGTAGGGTTTTTTGAGGGATGTGTCTCGGGCTTATAAGGTTTTAAGCCTTGGTTTTAGAACTCTTGATGAATAAATACCCCCCGTGACTAAATGCATCCCACGCGGGCCTCGGGCTGAAACCATGTTTTACAGTCGGGCCTAAAGCGTAAAGCACCTACGCCCAGGAACTTAAAGTCTAAAACGTTGGACAGCTTTTTTGCAGTTTTTTGCAATTTCAGACTGAGGCACCTGAAATCCGATTGCTGGAAAAGCTGGCCAAAGACTTGCCGGACGACCAGTTTCTGCATGGCTCCTGGCCATACATTCCAGTCCCAGAACCCTGCGGGACGATCCAAAAAGTAGATCCCGTAAGGGGGTTCACATAAAGTACCCTTTAGTTAGTGATTAGTGTCCCAAAGTCGGGGATATATTTTTTGTTGCTCCCAGGGTCTGGGGTATGGTTGTCTTTGTAATTACTGATATTGGGTTTTTGCTTGCAAGTCTTCCTAGGGACGAAAGCCTTTACAAACCAGATGGCCTGCTGCCTCAACCCTTCGTACTGAACAGTTTCGGCTTTGTGCTCCTTAGGCTGTCTGGTTATTGGCACAGGCTTCGATCCATCCTTTGCTGAGGCAACTCGCAGTGGTGTCACCGGTCCACACGGTTGGCGCGTGCAGAGCTGGGTGAGGATCACCTCACAAGCCTGCACCTCCGTAGTGAGATACTGGAGGCTGGGCGCAATGAGCAATGACAAACCTTGACGAAAACGCAAAGCCCTAGTTAACCTTCCCGAGGCGGCACTTCGTGGTGATGGCTGCGAGGCAGAAGCGCGCTTGGGCCTCGATGACGCGACCTCAACACAGGGTTTCTTAGGGTTTCTGGCTGCCTGAAGGTTTACGAATTCTGTGTCTCTTAAGGCTTTTAGGGCTTCTGCTTTGTAACAGTAGGGTTTAGGGTAGTAGAGTAGGAGTTGATGGCTACAGGCTTGCTCGTTTAAAGGTTATGGCGCCCGGAAGGCCGGAAGTCCCAAAAGCCGATCGAAGACTGTGAGGCTGAAGGACTCAATGCTGACGGTATTGCTGGAAGTTTTGTGGTTTGACTCAATTCCTGGACTGGTTCATGTCATGTCGAATCGTTTCTCCATAGCATGGTCGTGGTGCCCTGCTGATTGAACATAAACCTTCCTCTGCATCAATCCGCAATTCGACTGGTGAACAACCCCTCGAACCCGAAGCAACAGCCAGACTCTAGGCCCGCAAGGCTGCTTCCTGGATGCTAAGCTAATCATGCTAATCCCTGTTCTATAAACTTCAGCCCAGGCCCGGTAGACACCTTTCTCAAACTCGCACCCGCGCCTCAACAACTTTACTATAGGAGCCTTAGTTCAGTCACATCCCGAATTCTGCTTCTGATTTCCCTGTTCTCACCAAGTGTAGACAGCCAAGGATACATTGGGAAGACTCGGACTTCACCCGCTGCTGACCGCATCCTCCCTTCCAGATGAGGACCTTTGGGGGTTTTGGCACTAAGAGGTTTGCTGGGTTTAGGGATCGGGGTTTCGGTGATCCGGGGCTGAGTAGACCCTCCAGGATTTAGAGCTGTCCATAGCTGCACAATCGGCCTTACGTTTCGCGTTTCAATTGCGGCCGAATCTGCTCAACAGCACCGCTGCGAAGTTTACCTTCCATACGACTTGAAGCTCAGGCACAGCGTAGCACCCAGTTGGAACCCGGGACCTTTTGCTCTTCATGATCTGCTGCAATGCTTAACTAGACCAGCCCTGACGCCTCACTAGATACCAAGCACATGCAGTAAAGGTAAGCTTTGCAATCCATAGAGAAGCGTTCCAGCAGCGGTGGGTTTGAGATGCAACATGCATCCTCAGAAGCATTCCTAATTAATCGACATGCATCGTACTCGTTTCATGGACAATGTATACTGCTGCCGCAAGTCGCTCGTACAAATTCCTCGACACTCGCACAGTGTCCCAGCCAGTATAATAAACAATGGTAACTTCCACCACCCCTTCCGAAACCCTCTGAGCTTTATTAAGCTATTAAACTCTGATCGTCGTCAGTTGCACACCCGATGTGCCCCGTATTCCCTACAGGGTCCTCATTGAAGTTTGTGAAGATCCTGAACCCAAAACCCGACCTCAAAAAAAGCCCTCGTGATCAGCGGATGCACAGGCACTCACAGGAGGCCCAACAAAAACAAGCCCTGCTCCATAAACTCTATGTTTGGCTCAAGTTTTGGCTGAAGGCTCGAAGGTTCGGTCGCTCGGGTCGTGTCCTTGGACGACGGGTGAGGCCATTGCACTGGGGGCTCGTCGTGGAAGGCCTGCGTGGTGGTGGTCGGCTCCGGCAGCACGCGTCTGGACGCCCTCCTTCTCCGCAAAGCCGCGGTCCGGCATTGGGTGATTGTCGGTTCCTACGGTGCGATTCAGGGCTAAGTCATGGCAGTGCTTGGGTTTCACATAGGGATCTCTGGGGTGCTGGACGGGCCGGACGTGGATCTCGATGTCACGCCTCAACACAGTCGCGCTTTTGAGGAGATGCCGGACTTGGATCAAGGAGGACCATGGCTGGATAGATGAGCGCGGCCTTCGATGGTGGGACTCGGGCTCCGCTGCAGGAGCGGAGCAGCAGGGGTCAGTCTGTATTTGGGGGTGGAAAATCGGAGGTGCAGATCTCTTTTCCTTGCCAAAGTCAGCCCAGGTCGATCGGCCGGTGTAAAAAGATGACCTTGTTCTTCTGCAAGAGGTACTCAAAGAAGCATCGGGTTGGAACTACCAGAACTTGGCAGGGAGGAGGGTTGTTACACATGGAGCAGAGGCGCAATGGAGAGGGGTACAAGGCTCTGGTAGGACGCGGGAGCACGGTGTGTGCTTCGCAAAACTCGGCCTGCCAAAGGGTCATGGTTTAAAGTACGTCATCTTGACAAGCAGCTGCAAACGTGGGTTGGCGCGGATCACTTCACGCAATTCAGCACACAAGGTCGTTTTCCAGAGCGATGTGAACACGGCTTTTGGGAAAAAGCCAGGATAGAGCAGGAGTTTTGGTGGTGGCGAAGGAAGGATCCTCTGCAAAGTGTTAGTAGAAAAGGGCTGCATCTGCTAAGCAGTTTGAAACACCCACGAGTCGACCAAGGCAAGCAGGCAGGCATGCGATGCCATGGCGTTCAAACACAAGCGCTTGGACTCCTGGTATATCCATGAGAACTCCTACCTTAGCGTTGATTGGCACAGACCATGAGCTTTGTGAGTCCCGTCTCGTTGTGGATGCCAAAATAGAGTGCACAAGACATGAGACCAGACAGAGGGTGTGGACGGGTGGCGTTACCATGATCAAGGGAAGGCCAGCATAGAGCACTTGGCACACTCTTGCGCTAAGCCAACGCGAGGGCATGGCTACAAGGACCCCAAGGAAGTGCGCCCGGCTTTCAAGCACGCCAAGAGGGAGGGAACAGCAGCTTTGTGGAAACAGGCGCTCAAGCTCCGCAAGGAAGCCCGGAAGACATGGGAGCTCGGACGACTACATAGGGCTGGGCAGGGGGAATGGCACTTCTTCAAATCTCTCGCGCAGAGGCCGCAGAGTGCAGGGTTGGGACGTGGGTTTTGCAAAGGCGAGATCCTCACAAGGCGGTGCATGACCAATTTTCCACGGGCTACCATGGTCGGGAGCCAGATGTGGTGGTTGACCCCTGGTGGGGGATGTTCGGGCCTTCACTGTCGAGGAGCTGAGGGTCGGTCTACAACAACTGAAAAGCGGGCAAAGCGGTTGCCTCCACTGAACTTTTGCTTGGCCTTGTGGCGGTCCTCGGAGGGGAAGGGCATCTTCCTGAATGGTATAATCGGATACTTGCGACGGGTCCATTCAGCCGGTATTGGTTATGCTACCCAGGATTCGGGCCCCTCGCAAAGCGCAAGCTCTTCGTCCCATAACTATGGGTTCGTCAATGTTGTTAATCGTGCATTGCCGAGAATATGCCCTCAGACCTGTGCTCAGTGCTCGGGATCAGGTCGTCAAAAGTCTGACTTCTTGTACACGGTCATACGCTTGTTTGAGCTCGCACGGGAGTGGGGAAACCCACTTGCAGTGTTCAAACTAGACCTCGAGAGAGCCTTTGACAGCGTGGATACGCAGGTCCGGCTGGATCGTCTCACTGCCAGGTTGGGGCCGAGCCCCGAGCTGAGTTGCTGGAAAGGGCTCATTCGGGGCACGGTTGGCTTACTGCAAACGCGATGGGGCAGCTCGAGGTTTTTGATATGACCGTTGCAGGTTCAGAATGTGGTCGCTGAGGAGCTGGATGCAGACACGGCAGACACGGGCTCTGATGCAGCATGGGTGCAACAAGTTCCAAAGCAAGTTCAGCTTGACAATGACGTGGTGATGGACCAGGGCGATTAATCCTCCTCGGCAACGGATGCCGCGAACCCTTCTTGGAGCCACAGGTACCCCAAGAATCCGCTACGGCCTCTTCGAGTCTGTTTATGGACAATGGAGAGATGGCCATCGCTCAGGGAGGACGTCATGGCACAGTTCGGGGCAGAATGGCTGGCGTTGTTCGAAATGTGTCGCACCTGGAGCCAGGATGCGGTGTGGTCTCTGCTATCGCAAGCTTTTTCACATGCAGCCAGACCCAGACCCGCTCGATGCGCCACCGCTCATCCCAGAACGAAGCTCTCTTCAGTTACCTCTACGGGTTCTTTTCGAGATCTCCGAGGCCATTTACACACAATGCGAGCAGGGCACCTTGTGGGATGACACAGTTGTCCTTGTTTCGTCGCTGGAAAGCGGAAAGGCTAGAAGCTGTACGAGGGGAGATGGCATAACTCGTGGTGTGGAATGAAGCTGAAGCAGAAACTCAGAGGGCAAGGGTGACATCTGAGACGGGCAACAGGGTTGAGCATGATTGCCTTCCGCAAAATGCGGATTCCAGAGGCTAGGGATAGTGGATGGAAAAAGGCGTTCCAACAAAAACTTTTATAAAATTATGTGAAGCTCAACAGGGCCTCAACCCCTTGCTCCCAGCCAGGATGGCCCTGCATGGGAGCGCCGTGCCGAGGCGCTCTGGCGGCTCGGCCAATGGCCCAGCGCAATCCAACAAGGAAGAGGCGTGAAGACTGCATAGTATAGACTATAGGGTGAGGAGGGTTGAGTTTGATGGTTTAGGGCCTGCATCTCTCATTTTGTATTGGGGTTAGGTAAGTTGTAAGATCAGGCGTGTCCTTTTGTGGATATTCGTTGTCGTTGGTGATGTTTCTGCATGACTGCTTGTAAACTTTCATTCAGATGTTGTGGGGCCTCTGCTGCTCACGCCAGAGAAAACTTTTGCGGTTCCTGGGATGCCCTGCTCACTTGAAGGCTTTCATGCAACTCTGCATGCCGCGTTGTCAGAGATGGCTGGCACCGTGAACTTGGTGGAAGGCCCACTGCTGGAGATGGTGGCCAGCACTATGGAGGCTGTACCTAGGCTAATTAATAGTTGATCTGCATCACGAAACTTGGCATTCCGATATTTAATTCTATTTTGTGACATGGGGTTCAGGGTTGGAGAAGCAAGCGTTTTTGATGCAGTCAATCGAGGTTCGACTGCAGTCTCCGCAGAGCCTCAAAGCTGCAGCTACAAAACTGCAGTCAATCGGTGCAATTTTCAACTGCGTCGACGCCGTGGTGGCTGACAATGCGCCGGCTTCAAAAGGGTCGTCAGTGGCGAACTTGGCAGCCAGCTGGCACAAGGCGTGCAATTCTTACTGATCTACGGTATCCAGAACCCTAACCTGCTAAACCGCCCTATGTCCTCGACCATAAATTCTAGACCCTCGCTAAACCCGGCAACGCCTGGACTTAGACTCTGAAGCATCGCATCGCCAGGTGGGCAGCGGGCAGTTCCTGCAAATCGAGCAGCAGCTGCTGGGCTTTCGTTAAAAGCTTCTTTCGAATTACCATGGTAGCTGGGTAAAGATTTTTCTTTTGCCTTTGTTCTGGAGCTCAAGCCCCGTACAAGAGCACCCATCCGAAGCCCTTATAAACTCACAAAGTTCTGCTAGCTTAAACTTAAGCCTTAAACCCTCATTCCTAATCCCACCGTACAGCTTTCGACTTGGTGACCTTTCCATCCTCGCTAGTGCGCATAGTTCTTCAGCCATGCGAGAGGGAAAAAAATCCCACCGTAGTCGTGCATCTGTTCTGAACTCAACCCTGCAATGCGGGCTCGTCCTTGCTATGTGGGAGGGAAAAAGCTCTGCGGGCCCTCACAAACAAAGCAGGGCACATAAATCTTAAGCTTAAGTTCCAACACAAGAAGAGCTAGGCTGGCCTTGCGAGCGGCCCTCCTTTCGGCTGCAAAGCAGCCGCTTCAGGAGTTTCTGGGCCAGAAGTTAGGGATTAGGGTTTACCACGGCCAGAATACATGTAGTTCGGGTCGCCACAGTGTCCTGTACTGCGAAGGCCTCATGTTTAGCTCCAACATCGCTTATCTCCGAGCTCTGAGCCCCGAGGCCCATGTCCTCGTGCTCTGGGTTCAACTTAGGCTGGGTGGTCGAAGGCAGAAAGTCTTTCACGCTTTTTGGGATGGTTCGAGGAGGAAGCCTTCAAACCCCGGAGCCGTGAAGTGCCGTGAACCTTCCCTGAATTCCACAAGCCCCAAGCCCGAAATCCCAGGTACCGTTTCCTTACAGCCCTGGCTGCTTCAGCACGCGAGGCGGCGCAGTTTCACCGAGGCAGGGTCTTCGATGTCTTGTCGGAGTTTTGTGCGATAAGTGCGATGCAAGCACTTCATTCGGTTGTCGGGATAGTGGCATTGTTGTCATTATGATGATCATTATTGTCGTAGTTCTTGGTATGCTTTCCATTACCATGATTATTAGTATTGCATTATTAATTGCATATGTTTATGTTAATTAGTATGACATAAAGAAGCCCCCACGACAGCCTACACTTCACCTGTGGTTCTACCTCTGACCCTGTCCCGCCCCGCCACAGACCCTGTCACAGGCCCTGCTACCCTGTCCGCCTCTGTCATTTTGGGGCCCTCTTTGCTCCTCATAGGCCCTGTCCACCCCTGTCGCAGACCCTGTCCGTCCACCCTGCCCGGTGAGCTTTTGAATGTACTTGAATCGAATGGCTAAAAAAGCTGGTGTGCGTATGAAGATTTGGCTATGCAGTAGCGCTTGTGCATGACCCGGTGGCGATCCCGGCTCATCATACCGGATTCACCATATATCTAAAACATGCCCCCCCCATTTGGCGATTCCGGTTTTATTAAATATCGTAAACATACCCCCTCACCCTCATGTGGCAATTCCGGCGCATCATATCGGATTCACCATATATCCTACACACGACCCCTCATTTGGCGATCCTGGTTCATCCTACCTGATTCACCATATATCTTGAATTAACCCCCTTATTTGGCGATTCCGGTTCATCCTATATCTTAAACACGCCCCCTCATTCGGCGTTTCGGTTCTTCACACCGGATTCAGAAAATGTATGTATGATTCATATATATATATGAATCTATACATATGTATTTGTTTTTTATGTACTTATTTATTTATTTGTTTAACACGCCCCGTCATTTGGCAATTCCGGCTCATCGTATATCTTACACACGCCCTCTCATTTGGCGTTTCCTGTTCATCATATATCTTCAACATGCCCCCTCACCCTCATTTGGCGAGTCAGGTTTGTCATATCGGATTCACCATATATCCTAAGCACGACCCCTCCTTTGGCCTACCATTTTCACCATATATCTTGAATTCACCCACTCATTTGGCGATTCCGAATCATCCTATATTTTAGACACGCCCCCTCATTCGGCCATTCCGGTTCATCATGCCGGATTCACCATACATCCTAAACGCGCCCCCTCATCTGGCGATACCTGTTCATCATATATCTATAACATGCCCCCTCATTTGGCGCTCCCGGTTCAGCATACATCATACACGCCCCGTCATTTGGCGATTCTGCTTCATCATACCAGATTCACCATATATCTTAAACACGCGCCGTCACTTGGCCCCTCCGGTTAAACATAATTAAATTATATCTTAAACACGCCTTCTCAAATGGCGGTTCCGGTTCATCATATCGCGGATTCACCTTATATCTTAAACCATCCCCTCATTTGGCGATTCCGGTTCATCGTTTATTTTAAACACGCCCCCTCATTTGGCGATTCCGGTTCTTCTTATACCAGTTTCACCACATATTTTCAACATGCCTCGTCATTTGGCGGTTCCTGTTCGTCATATCGCGTTTTAAACACGCCCCCTCGGTTGGCATTTCCGGTTCCTCATATATCTTAAACATGCCCCTCTCGTTGTGATTCGGCGATACCGATTCGTCATATCGGATTCACCGTACGTCCTAAACACCACCCCTCAGTACTAGTACTGGTATGATGATCGGAGCCAACAGCATGATTATCACATGCTTTTGGTTGTTGTTGTGGTTATTATTGTCATTTTCAGCATTAATATTAATGGCAGAATTGTTAATAACTAATAATATTTCATTGCTGTTCTTATTATACAATATGAGTATGCTTGCAGCAAGAGAGTTTTTTTGTATTTTCTGTAGCTCTCCGGGCTCTTCGACGGATAACCAAACCAGGTCTTCGCCTGGTCGCCTGTTCTACTTTCTTTCGGGCAGAGAGCGGGTCTTACTCTAGTACTTCAGGTATTTGAGGTTTGTCAGTCGTTGGGTTTTTTATGCGCAAACAAAGAACAACTTATAGTAGTTTGATGTCAATTAAGACAATTAGGGTTGATAGTTCAAGGCTTACACATAGGGTTTCGTGCGTCGGGGCACCTGACTCCGGCGGGTTAGGGTCCAGCCCGAGCCCGAAACCCTGGAGTAGTTCAGAGTGCAGGACTCGCCCTGGTCGAGCGGGCACAGCGGACGAGTGAAAAAACGAAGCCGAATCTGAGCTGCAGGCGGAGGTTGCTTCGTGTTGCTTTAGCAGTCCAGCTGTGAAGGCAAAATGTCGTATCTTTGTCACAGGCTTCGGGTGGACATGTTCGCAAGGTTCAGAGTGACTGGACACTGTGCTCAAGCTGCTTATGCTGAGTTTCCTGGTCAGTGCTGAATGCCGTGGGACTGAAATCATGACAAAACCCCTTAGCCGACACGCCAGAAGCGTATACAATTGCCAGCCGTATAATTTAACTGCCACAGTTCCGTTTGTATACCATACGACCATACGACTTCAGGTTCAGGTCTGCTTTTGCTTTAACAAGATTTCTGTTGTGTTGGGGGACCCCAGCTGACTTGACAGTGCATCTCTCAGAAGCGGCAATTGACATTTGCAACCCACACAAGAATAGGAAAGCCCACAGTTTCAATCCTCAGCCAACCTCCATGGATCTGATAATTCAGGGTTTGGGGGGTCTATCCCATTCATTTGGTGCAGCCGGTACTTCGTCAGCATCGATTGGAGTCTTTCACAGGCACCTTGGAGCTACCTCGTGCCACAGCTGTGACTGATCTAGCTGATCGCATAACACTGCGAACTGCTGTGTTGCCTTCTGTTTGCTATGTCGCATTCTCGCTATTGACACGGCAATCATATGTTTGTGGTGCAGTATAATGTGGTGTCATGCATTGCTGGATGTACCAATTTCTATTGTAGCAGAATTTCATGTCACGCCGGTACGTGTTCGCACCGTCCATTAGGTGTTGCATTGTACCACTTACTGGCTTCGCAACCTGCTTAAGGCTTAGGATCTCAAGCTCTCCTGACACGAAAACCCCAAACCCACCTGCGAGATCCTTAGGAACAAGCTTGACATCCTCAAGCTGCATTGGGAGCAGGCAAAGTGTCCAGGCATGCAAGATGAACCACCGCGCGGCTCGATACCATCTCTTTGTGCTAAACCCTGCAGCAGTAAATTGAGTATCAGTGTTTCACGGCAATTCTTTGAGCTGTTGACACCCCTATGCAAGGGTTGTCTTGCGGTTATGTAGGTGTACCGACGACTGTTGCACGTGCACCCCATAAGTACTGAAAAAGTGCGGGACTACCCGAAACGTTGAGAGCTAAAGCCTTTGAAGTCAGCCTCAAACGGGGCCAGTGATTTGCGAACTCCAGACAACCCTTGAGATGTGGACGTTGTGAGGATTGTAAGGTTTACACTTGACACCGCAAAACGCTTTGCCTGCCAAAGGGAACCCGATCACCTGAAACTTACAACACAGCCTGAGAAACACTGTCTCTGACCTTGTGACAAAGCCTTCAACACCTCAGGTGCCTCTGGGAGCTGCAGCAGACACAGCAGGCCTTGACTATCGCCAAGGCCTTGGCCAAAGATGCTCGAGAGATCAAGTCTGCGAACAGCTGGTATGCCGAGATTCTGGCGGGCACCGGAACGTGGCTTTCAATTTCCAAGCTGGAGAGCCCAGAAGTCATCGACGCCGAGTACTTTGTCCCAGCGACCAAAGCAGACCCCTGCCACTTTCAGGCTCCGAGAGTTTAAGAGTGGTTCGAGTTTTGGTGAGGGGGCCGGCCTTCGAAGAGTGGTTACATAAGCGAACCTTGGTGGCCCTCACCCCACAAATCCTAAGGCCTGCGCTCGGCGCTTCAAAAAACCCAAAAGGTCCGAAACACCTAAGATCTAGAGCCCAAGCCCTTGAGCCTTAATCCCCTGAAGGCGAGGCGTCAGTTCGCTGAGTTCCTCGACAGCTGCCTGGCAGAGGAGCTTAGCCGACAGCGCTCCGTGCAGTTTTCCCTGGCCAAGGCCGGCCCTTGAGGGAGTTTCGGGAGGGATTTAGGGTTTGGGGTTTAGAGGTGCTGCGGGAAGTCTGACCGGGCGAGCACTAATCAAGCCTGTGTAAAAGGGTTTACGGGTTTAGGGGTGCATCGGCCTCAGTACGGGTTTGAAAAGGGGTTTAGGGCATGGGGGACTAGGGATTTGGGGGTTTATAGTTTATAGGGCTTAGACTGCGGATCTGTTTCAGAAGCCTCGTCGTTTGGCGTTTGCTGGTTTGGAACTGTTCGGAGTTTGCCACCCCGGGGTGCCTGGTGGAAACTTTGCTACCAGTGCCACTGCAAATGCTGCTTTCCCTGTTCGCAATGATAAAGCCTGGCATGGTTGTTCTCAGGATCAGCATTGGCATCCTTACCACTGTGTTCCTCATGCTACGGTTGCTCATGGCTACGTATCCTTACCATCGGTAGCAGGATTCTCACCATTGCAATCAGTCCTCATGTTGAGACCATGTGTGGATGCGAGGACGCGGGGACGGGGCAATCGCGCTTGGATAACTCCTCTGCCTGGAAGACTTTGCTACCTAAATCCTGGAACCTACATGCTAAACCCCAGACTCTGCACCACGACTTTCTAAAATCCGATGCCCTCTGTACTCATATTGACCTCCCCATGCGAACTGGAAACCTATGCACTTCATCCGAAGTTCAACAGCCTATAGTCGATCCCGACCCCCGAATGTAAACCGTACAAGTACCCCTCAGTCGTAAGGGAAGTTGTTACTCAGCCTTCAGGATTCTCGACAGAAGACCGAGGAGCAGCTGGCGCAGGCGCCCTTCTTTCTCGAAAGTTGATCCCCTGTTCCGGCGTGTTTTTCTACGGTTGAACTTCAGGTCAGGTGTCGTGCACGGTTCGAGGGCCCTTGAAGCCGCACCAATGGCTTTCTTTGTTCGGGTCCGTTTTCGAGACCGTAAGCAGGGCATTGAGCCTTGAGCCGTGCGCTTGAAACCCGAAAGCCAAAACCCAGAACATGAGTGCATCCCAAATCCGTTCCCAAAGCCCGAAAGCCTCGAAACCCTGCAGTCCTCAACCCCACATCCGACAGCCCACACCGCAAACACAGAAAAATCTGCAAAACCAAAAGATCAAGGTGGTCAGCCAAATGGAGGCGATCAGCAGGAAGGCCGAAGGCCGAAACCTGAGGGGAGCGTTCCTCCAGGAAAGAGCGATGGGTTAGACTTGAGGTTTACAGTTCAGGATTTTCAGGTAGAAGTTTGAGGGTTGGAGGCTTTATTTTGGACTTCCGGTGTCAGGTTCTGTGGTAGGTTTCTGGAGTTTGTTTAAGGTTGCGTAAAAATGATGTAGCATTCAGGGTTTCTTTCTTCTCCAGGTTAGGGGTGTACAGGGCTTTTTGGCAAAACGGCTGCAGAGCACAGAATCGTGACAAGAAGTAGTCATTGCCGAGCTTTCGAGGTGTGAGACCTTTTCGTACGTACAGCTTGCCTACTCTGTGCTTGGGAGTCTGGTCAATAGGATGAAGCATTCTAACTCAATATCTGAGGCGGCTGAGCTCAAACTTGCCTGGCGTTTCAGGCAACATCCAGGCTACCGGTCACAGGATTCAGGGTGAAGGGCGTAGCCCTTGGCCAGAAGAAGCCATATAATAAGTCTGAGGTCAACAAGACCGGAAGCTGCTTCACAGCCTCCAGCAGCAACGTCGAACGCTTGCGGCCTGGCTCACGGGAGGGCCCCCATGCTTGGTCGTTTTCAGATACTTGTCTTGCTGGGAACGCTAGATTACATTTGGCCTATAGTCTTCATTGTAGTTCTTGTTGGGGGTTACCTTATAGGATCCTACGTATAAAAGTGGCTGAACCAAAAAAGGAACTACCATGGAGACTACAGGCAGGGTTTAGAGCGGATGTGAATCCTCAGGCCTGAATCATCTGAGCGGGCCCGAGGCATTCCATCGTAGCACCGGCGCCCCAGCCCAACGACGCCAACCCAAAGCCTTTGCACGACCGTTCGATTGCAGGCCTAAGGTGCAGGATTCGTTTAGTTCACTTTTTTCGGAGGGGCCGCAAAACCCTAACCCACCGAATGTGAGCAAGACAGATTGGACATGAGGAGCTGCAGCGCCAGGAAGATCAGAAAACCTTGCAGAACGAGGAGGCCGCGGCTTCGGGTAACGAGGGGAATCTGGGGGGTTGTCTGAGAGCTGGGGTGCCACATTTTGGCGTCCGGTATACCCGGGGTCCTACTATGCAGCCTTTGTATTAGGGTCTCTTCTTTTCTTAATCCCCGGCAGTCAACGGCCAGTAGGACAGGGCCGGTTAAAGACAAGGCCGGCCGGCCAAGCAGCAAAAGCACACATTCAACGTTAGGGAAATAAAACACCCCGTACAGGTGGCAGTTGCCATCGATTGCCCAAATCTAGGAAGCTCTTTGCCGGCTGCGGGCTTAGAGAGTTAAAGTGTCATAGAGACTCGCACCCCGGGCTTCCGGATTCCGGATACATTCCCACCGCGTGCTCGGCAGCCAACACCATGCCCCAGCAAAAGTCACAGCCAGCGCGTGGGCAGTTCTGGTCAACGTAAACATGTTGCTTATGTTCCTGCAATGCATGTGTTGTCCGACACCGTGCTGGCTTGACGGGGTATTCTACACGATGCTATTTGAGTCGCTGGATTTAGGACACTGCTGATGCAGGATCGTTCTGACTTATAGGTCTCCAGTTTTCCAGCTTCACATCGTTGCAGCAGACTTGAGATACGAAGGCTCTGAGGAGATCCTTATAAGCTTAGCACAACTGCAAAGAAATACCGCTAACTAACAACTGCTGCGAACAATCAAACGCAAACCCTCCGGACAGGCCAGGCTAGAGGCGTTCGCGACCAACTGTGTCAAGCAGCTGGCACGCTGCCTCAGCGATGGCCAGGGGAACCTCACGCAGGTGGCCTGCCGATTTCTGTCTCTATGGTTCGACTGTCAAGAGTACCCCGGTATTACACGAATTGTCCGAGAGTCCATCCCGACACTGCCGCTCGGCTTCTTTGAGCTGGAGCCTTTTTTTGGTGCAAAGGTACGGACAATCGCGGAGCTTCTAGGGTTTTCAGGTTTTTGTTAAGGCGAGGCCATGGTCTGTATGTGACTATATGAGGCTTCTGCAGGTTGTAGATGGTTTGATTAAAGCAACTTCGAGGATCTCGTCTACTCCGGGCCATGCAGGGCTTCGGACTTGGAAATGGGTCTTGAAGCTTGCTTGGGGCAGCTGCTTTTGTGCCAACCTGTATGGCAGACGAGATGTTTAGGGGAGGTGGTGTTCAACGGACTGGTGCCACTCTTGCAAAGCTTGGTATCTGCCGAGCTGAAACCGGCTGAAACAACGAATCCTTGTAGCCAAACGTGCAGCACAATGTCCCCTTGTAAGCCTCAGAGTGAGGTCGACCCAAGGGCTTGTCGATGTAAGGCGGTGCATCCAAAGGACCAGTTTTGGGTTTCGGATGGAAGGTTTCAGCTTTCGGATCACGGGACCCAAGAAGCATACTTCAGATTGAAGCATTGGAAGCCCCTGGGTCAAAATCCACAGGCTCAGTATCCACGGCATGACCCCAAGTCCCGCAAAGCTCTCGCCGGAAAAAAACCTTAAGACAGCCCAAACATAGAAAAACATGGACCGTCTTGCCAAATTGCCCACAGTGGTAAAACCCCCCTTGCCTCAGGGATACCTTTATAACAAAACCTCGCCAACAAAAAACTTAAGCCCTGAAGCCACAAACCCAAAGGAATCAAGCGCCGTTGTTGCCCTTCTTGTACCAGCTCGCCTCGCGACTGGATCTCAAGGACATGGCCAGGGGGTGCAGGGTCCACCGACCTGACAGACCTGAGTTCTCTAGTCCACCCAAATTGTGGTAAAATCGTTGCCTGAAGCTCTGAAGCTCTTACTAGTATTCGTGGCTGTCATAAACGTCGACAGTCTCAGGCTCGCATGGCTATGCTCGTCCCTTTTCTCTACATGCTTGAACCTGGATGTGTATTTCTCCAAGACTAGAGATTCCCGCGACATCGTAGGGCTCAGGGGTTCCGGAGTGTAGAGTGTCGGGGTCGAGGCGTTGCAGGCTGGATGCAAAAAGAGGGTCGGGGTTCAACCTCAACCGGACTTAGATGAGCCCCTCAATCCTAAACTAAGCTCAAACAGGCTAGGGAGTGGGAGGGAGAGGGAGGGAGGGTCTACGTGCTATGTCCTGCTACACTCGTGACTCCTTGCAGACTGACAGCGGGGCAAAGCCATGGCGCAGACTACTGTAAGGAGTGACTAAGGTGATCTTGGGCATGGATGCTGAACCGGACGAGCGACAACATCTCGAATTGGCGTGTTGAGCACTCGCATCTCGTTCCCACAATTACTCGGATCAGTCGCTGCGAAGGCTGGGCTCTCATGGTCAGAGCGGCCAGAGGAGCGCACCTACATCGAGGGCAGGTGGGCACCCAGCGCGATCGTCGTGCTCACTCCGACCACGAGCTTGTGCGCGGCACGCTCCCGGACACGACCGAGCGCCACAAGATCGCCAACACACGGGGACCAAGACATCTGCGGGAGGGCTTTCGGGACCACGTGCATGTGTGACACTTGGTCCAAAACATCCCCTGGGCGAGGGCCCGATCGTCCCGTTGTTTCCTCGATGCTGGCGGGGAAAACCGTCTTGCAAGCCGTCACAGCGACCCAGCAAAACCCAACGACAAATCGCCACTGGAGTTTTTGCCGCCTCCCATATGGACGACGTCTAAACTTGTGGCGAGAATCCAAACAACCAGGAGACACTCATCTGCTTGGAACAGCGTTTAGCCGGACACGGCCTCCGCATCAACCACAAGAAGACGTGCGCCATAGGAATGGACCCCCGGAATAAAATTAGACCTCAAGACCGAACGTCAAAATATCAACAGAAAACGGCCCCCGAAGTTTCAGATGCCCTGAAATCTGCAGTTCCGAGAACGAACCGACACTCGAAGGAGGGCCTCTTTCAGCAGACACTGGATGAGCTTTTGGCTTCTCGTCCTCTGAAACCTAAAGGTTGTTGGGCTTACAGAGTTGCATGTCGCGTTTCGAGTCCAGTGTCTTGGGATGTGTTGCAGTGTTTCTCGCAGTGTGTGTAGTCTTGTGCCTAGCAGGCTCTAGGTCTAGGACTTTCGGTTCGCAATGATTGACGGAGGGCTTGATTCGACTCTTAACAGTGCGATACTCCTCGGATGACCCGCCGACGAAGACTTTGAACGGCTACCCCTCAGCAGCCACTTGTGTACCCGCACTGGAAGAACTGCCGCCACAAGCTCCTGAATCTTGGACCTGCCGACCATTTCTCCGAACTTCAAGCCCACCATACTTGCCCTCGTCATAGTTTGCAACATCATTTCCCCAGAGCCTCTGTCTGATCATTTAGACCTCGGTCGCTAAACCCTGAACGGCCTGAACCTTAAACCCGAACTGAGACCAGGCCCGTTGGGCCTTGATGCTGAAAACCTAAGACCCCCTTTTTTCTTTAGGTCTCCCTCGCTCAGCGTGGCCCGCAAGCACTTTGGCCGCTGATTTTGCTCCGGAACGGCGACCGTGTGCAGAAGGAACTGTTGGGTTCAGGGCTCCAGGACTACAGGGTTTTTCTGTATTGGTCGCATAGACGCAAGGGCTATAGGTTCAGGGATTCGGGTGTACAGGTCGAAGAAGGGTCACTCGCGGCTGAATCTTCACAGAGGTTGATGATGGCAAGAGAAGAGCCTCACTCCCCTTTTGTCTAACCTATCCCGAACTAGTGTTGAGGGTGATGAAAGGCTGCGTAGATCTGGTGAGGTACGCACCTCGAGAAACCAACTAAAGCCCTCAACCTAGGACCTAGGAACTCCTGAGCCCAGCAACCCTTTCGAGTCCAGCCAGGACATGCAAGGCAGGGCACTGCACAGACATGCGCCCAACAAGCTGGCCGCTGCTAAGCGGGTGCTGGAGCGACTGCGGAAGCTCCCCGCGCTGAAGTCGGCTCCATGGCTGAGGGCTCTTATGAAAGGGGTAACGTATGCCCCAATTCCACAAGTCGGTTGAACTTGGGGTTCAGGCTTAGTTATCGCCCAGGGTGGAATCCGAAGCTAACCAGATACACTGTACCCCAAAGGCCCTCGACTTCTAATCCGCAAACAGGAATGCCCGAAAGGTAGTGACGCCTCGAATCCCAAACCACACCCAGAGTTTGCCCACATCCATAAATTGAGGGATGAAATTTTCGTTGAGGCTGCCTATTGAAACTTACAGCCTAAAGTCCTTGTTCAGGCCCCAGCCCCATGAGGGGGTGACGACGATAACGATGGGGAAGGTGTTGATGGTGATGTTGGCCGTGCTGATTTTGATGTTGATGAAGGTGACCATGAGCAACATGATGATCGTGCTCATCACAAGGATCGTCATGCTGATGATGTGTATGAGATTCCGGCCTAGGTGTTGGAGACCGTCGAGACCCTGAACAAGTTCTACCTGGCCATAGCGGCCCGCTGCCCAGCGCAGTTTATGCCTTGTGCAGTTCAGGCTAGGCTCGATGCGAAAGCATGGGGAACCTTTTTTCTCGCCGTTGCGCAGGAGTTTCCGATTGACAAGAAGAACCGCGACGCAGAGGTGGCGTTGTCACGAATCCCCGAGTTCAAAGCCGTGACGAAGGCGTCGTAAGCTTGTTCTGTGTCTTGTCCAAGCTCTCTTGTCTTTGAGGCCACTGGGTCGAAGTGTTTTCGCTTCTGAGGCCGGCACATAAGAATCAAGAACTTCGGGAGTCCCCAAAATCCGAGGCTTATTCTGGCGGGAGTTTCACAAAACACGACCCCATGCAAACTCCATTTAGTCGCATGCATAGTTTGGGACCCGCTATTCGACCCCTTATCGAAATCCCTAGAATGCAGGCGCTGCAGAGCACAAACATCCCAGTTCCCACCTCATCTGCCGTCGACTCTCACATCGAAGGCTTCGCTGACACTGGGTCGCAAGCATTGCGCTTGGGGATCCTTTTCGGATCTAGGTGGCGATCGATCTAGGAGGAGCAACAAGCAGCTTCCGCGGTTGCAGCAACACTGGGACAGCATCAAGAACAGCAACAGTAGACATAGGAAACATGTTAGAACACTATGTGTGTTCAGGGGCGTCTAGAGTTTTTTGAAGCTCTCTTTTTCCGCGGCCACTTGGCGTCAGAGGGTTTATGTTTTCAGGTTCAGAGTCAGCTTAGAGTTAAGAGTTTAGGGTTTAGGGCCTCAGTCCTAAATCCTAGATCTAATCCCTGAGTGTCACGCACGGCAAAGAAGCAGCGATGCGTCGTTGCATCGGAGAGCCAGGAGAATACCGATCAGAGTCGGCTCTAAAGAGTTGATTTAGTTTTGGGCTGGACTCCACCATGAAACGCTTACATAAATAGTATCCTAGAAGTTCATAAGGCCTAAACCACAAGCCGTGATATACCCCTATAAGTGCCCATAAGCCCCAAGCCCCCCCCCCGCCCGTATAACACCCGGTGGATCTCGCAAGACGACAAACAAGACGAACACGAGCACGACCACGACAACCACCACGACCATGACCATCAAAGTAAGCGCACGGCAACGACGACAGCAGCAACGGCAGCAGCAACAGCAAACAGCTGCACTAGCTACTGTTGTTGTTCTTGTTGCTGTGTTGTTGATTTTGCGTTTACTGCTGCAGCTACTACTTCATTACGACGACGACGACGACGTGCTGCTGCTGCTGCTGCTGCT
>CAJNJA010024086.1:0-33037 GCA_905231915.1 Symbiodinium necroappetens | reverse complement strand
TATTAAGGATTTTATAAGGTATACCCAAAAAGGACCTACAATGGAGACTATGGGTCGGGTTGAGAGTTTGTTTACGGGGCCTCCGGCCCAGTGCTCGGGGCCCTCGGGCTTTATCGCCTGATCACCACAGCAACACCCGGAGCCCAACCCGACAAAGACGACGGCGACTATGGAAACCCTAAACCCTAAACCGCACCAAGATCGACCTGTAAAAAAATTCCGACGCTTGTGCTTTGGAGTGCGGGCGAAGCCACTGGGTCAGCTGCTGGTTGTCTGGTGGCTCGAGATCCTTTCCATAGTCCTGTTTGCGTGTTTGCTCTCAAGGTTTCGCCGGCGTCCTGTTGAATTTCTCGTTGTGGGTTTTCTTTGAAAGGTTTAGGATATGATTTTGGGGTGTTGTCGCTGCTTGCGTTGAGGTTCGGGTTTCGGGCTTATGTTAAAGGGCTTAAGCCCTGAAGGCCTAAACCCGAAACGCTAAACAACCCTGGGCTAGGACTTTTCTTCTTCTGTTCGCAGTTTCCGGATTAGACTTCGGGGCCCTGTGATGCCCCGTGGTGCTTCACGGCCGCAGCTTCGAAGAGCATCGTAAACCCTAAACCCTAAACGGCTCTGTAAAGCTGTCTTAGCTCTTGGGGGATTTATATAGGGTTTCGGGTTCACCCGCTGGTGGCTGGACAATTTCGATGGGCTCGGGATGACGGATTTCAACCCTAAGCCCTAAACCCTATCTAAATTTAGTCAGTTCCAGGTTTAGAGTTCAGAGAAAAGGGTTCTAGGGCTCAGCAAGCGGAAAGCAATGCTGGAAACCTTAACTCTGCAAAAGGTTCATGCCCCTCTTCATGACCCCCTTGACTAATGTAGGGCCTTAATCCTTAGCATGGTATTCTATACTGATGGTTCTATATAGATATATATATATATTTTTTTTCTCCATCCTACAAGCGAGAACACGACTTGCGATGGGTCTAAACATGCTCAGGCTAAGTTTACCAGCATCCACTTCCTCTAATACTGCAACAAGTCATACGGTTGATGGTATGAATCTGCACTACCCATAATAAGGAATATACAATATTTCCCATAGTTTGGAGTCCTTGAGGTAATGCAGGGTTTATATCAGCAACAGTGTCATCATGTGCTGCGAATGCAGGCGCAGATGCAGCCACAAATGCCCTTCAACAGCAAAAGTCTGGAAGTTTTTCTCCCGACCTCCGAGACTCACAGTGCAGCATAGCTGTGTCCTTGAAGCCACACCAGTGTTGGACCCTAGATTAAATGCTTTCAGAAAGAGACACCAGATAAGGCCCCCTACTTGGACTCTTAGGAAGCCCACCAGCCGTCGATGTACAGACCATGCAAAGGCAGCCGTCCGAAAAAACAACTACGACTTCACCAATCAAGCGGATCGCATGCCAAAGCCAACCCCTCATTGCAATCAACATAAACTGCAGCGAGGAACCCGAATGTTGAGGCCTCAATATTTTGAACAGAGTTGTCCTTGATAAAGCTTCTGGGAGCCCTACCTGTAGCAAAACATGTCTGTTACCGGCACACACACCACAAATTGAACCCTACAAGCCCTGCTGTACCGAGCGATCCGAAGACAGACCTCCTGTCGCTTTGCCAACATCGACGGCCCATGAATGGCCTGCACCTCGCAACCTGGTTTGCGCAGCTTTAGTTCTTGTTAGAACGTCCCTTTTCCGTCCCGCATGGATCCGCGAAGGGGTTTTCGCCCGATATATATATATATACACACACACACACACTTAAAAAGACAAGTCTTCTGAGCCACAGGTAGGGCTTGCATTACAACCTGGCTTCCAATCTCAATGCTTCGCGGAAATATTGGCTGGAAGAGACCCTAAACCCTAAACCCACGTCAAGGCCAGGAATTTGCTTCCAAACTTGCGGGCGTCAAGTACTCTGCTGGCACAAGCATTCACACCACCAGAAGTCGGATGTTTTCGCTTCGTGTCATCCATTTTTGCATAAGAACCTTTTGCAACTGGCTTCAACGAAACCATAAGAACTTTTTGTTCCACAGGCTTGAAACCATAAGAACTTAAACCCCAATCCCTTCCTGTTCACGACCCGGCCTAGGCACCACCTGCTGAAGCTTCTGAGCAAAGCCCCAACATCTCCAAACCCCTATCGATCCCTTATGGAACCCTTATACATCCCTACACAACCCTACGCTCTGAAACCTTGTAGGTCTCTCTCTCTCTCTCTCTCTCATAATATATATATATATATGTGTGTGTGTGTGTATCCCTTGTAGATCCCTCTAGAACCTTAAACCCCAAAATCCTTAACGACGCCTTGTACAAAAGCCTAGCACACCCTGACCCCGAGCCCAACCCTACACCGGATATCCGAAAGGTCGAATGTAGGGTTTCTATATTGGGACTCCTTGTTCTGAGTTGGGCTAGGACCCTTCAAGTTATAGCGTTATAGATCCTAGTACTCCCTGTGGCCGAGCGGCGCTTCTTTTGGAGATGCTCCAAGACATGCTCAGATGGCGGTCGAAGCTCCGTGGCTTTGACGTTGCCTTTTTTTCTACAAGGCGTCGGGTTTAAGGGCTAAGGGTTCCTAGTAACGGGCTAGATTCTAGAGGTTTAAGTTGTAAGGGCTTGTGGTCTACGCTGTCACAACTGGGACAAGCCAGGCGAGGTCCCATAGTAGCACGTCGGCGCGACACAGTTCACTAGCTTCCTTGCCTGCGACGATGCAGAAAGAAAAAAGCCAAAACCCCACAGTGCAGGGGTAACGATCAGAGACGTCGAAGACGACATCACACGGTGAGGCAAAGGAAGTTCAGTTTGGGGGTCTACAGGGTAGCTCAGTCGGTTATTTCAGCAAGATCCAGCGTCCGGCCAAACCCTAAAATAAAACCTCAAACCCAGTTCGGAGGTCCAGATTCCCACAAAGATTCAGGGGGCACATTCCGAGCATCAGCCTTTACTTCTCCCATCACGCAGAATCACACTGATTGCTTCTGCAAGATGATGAAGTAGTGATTCGGCCAAGGCCATGGAAGGCCGCCAGCCTTTGGATCTACCCGAGCGCCGAGGGCAAGTGACAGGTCCTCCCCAAATTCGATGGGTGCCAATGTAGTAAAACTCCCTGCGGGATCGAGCAGGGAATGAACAGTCGGCGTGATTTTGGCCAGTAACGATCGCATCACTGGTGCGAGTCCATGCGCACCGTCTCGCCTTCCCTCTCAAAGCGAATAGTCGGAGGGATGCCAGTAGGCGACTCGCGCCTTGTTTCTGCAGGTGAAGCGTCGAGTCCGGGAGATAGGCTGGAAGCACTTTGGACGATTCCTTCTTGATCATCCCTACGGCAAGCGCGGCTTTACACACCACCATCGCACGGCCTAACACAGATAGGGTCTTGGTGTACACTATAATACGGAACCCCGCAGAAGAATGTAGGTAGATATTTAGGCCCCCACATTAGGCCTGTCTTCCTTGCAGGACTTGACACCCCTTTGGTTAAATACAGGTGGGGAGTTTAGGGTATATGGGGCTTCCATAAGTAGGCTTCTACAAGGTATATAGAAACTCCATAAGGCTCCTATAACGGTAACTACACACCTGAAAATGTCCTAGACTTGGTGAAGAGGAGCGTGGGGCTGATCTTAACGACCTGTCCAGAGAGGGGACATGGACCACTGCAACGAAGAACCCCATGTAGGGTTTAGGGTTTTAGGGTTTAGGGTTTATAAGGAAGGCCATGTTGCCCGGACCAGGCCCTTATATTCTTACTTACCCAAGAAGCCAGGAAAATAAAAGGTTAAACTTTCAGACTAGTACTAAAATATAAGAGCCCAAAAAGTGTAAAGGTTGGATATTGGAGAACTTAGTATTACACGCTGTCAGGGTTTTAAGGGTTTAGGGCCGTCAAGGTTTCCGCTGGAGGGCTGTAGAGACAGGATCTATGCTTTCAGGGTCCAGGGCTTAAGGATACTGTGCAGTGTCTAGAAGTTCGTGGATTGATGATTCTAAGTTTTGGTGATTCGGTTTCGGGTTTAGGAGACCAGCACAGGGCTCCACTACCCATGGCTTAGGGTGTAGGATCTATGGCTGAGGCTTACATGATGCATCCCGCTACCTGCGATCAGACAGACTCAAACCGCCTACGGCACCTGTTGAAGCATACGGTCACTGACACACTGCCACAGCTGCCTATGACAAGCCGACACCAAACTCCTAGACCGCAAAGCCCTACAATAAACCCTAAACCCTTTTGCAACTGGCTTGCGATGTCACGCCAGGAGCCTCAACCCTAATCCCTCAAGGCGTCTGCCCTAAACACCACGCACCCAAAAGCCTGAACTGAACCCATGTCTTAACCCAAAGGTTCCTAGGTACCGTTATGGGAGTTATGGGGGATGCCTGCACAAATAAGAATTTATGAACCCTAGAATACAAACTCTACGTTCTACTACATAGGTACTTTGGATCCTTCTGCATGGTAACACTAGGCATCTAGCACGAAGACACGCGCGCACGCGTCAAAAGCTTGAACAAAGGACGTTGGGGGAAATCTGGCGCAAAGTTTAAGGCTCGAAGGGTTCAACACAGGGGCCTTAGTAACTATAGAGTCACTAGAGTAGGGTATAGGACGATAGTATGCCGTAATATCGTCCTATTGACTTGGACCATAAGAAACACATGTCCATGCCCATGCACATGTATGAAGCAGGACAATAAGGACATTAATGAAAAGCCTAGATTGAAAGGTCTGTCTCAAAGGAGTTCGTCCTCAGCATTTGAGGTGATGACCCATCAACATTCAAGTCCGTAGATAAAGCAACCACGTACAAACAACGTCAACCGGAAGGAAATGCTGCATAGTCCCCTAAACCCTACCTGGACCCCCCCCCAAAAGCATGTAGAATGATAGCCTTTATTCTAGAAAGTTTTGGGCCATTATGTTTTAAACCTACTTTTGGGGGTATAGGGGGCCATTATGCTTTACCTACTTTTGGGGGTTCAGGTAAAGCCCTAAGCGCCTCAGAAGGTCGTGCAAATGCTCAGCCAGGTCACTTCGCACGAAACTCAGGGTCTCGTAGATGAGAGCCTCCCCAGGCCCGGTTTGAGGTACCCTAAACCATACCTGGGCCCTGAAGAAGCCTACAGTTTTTAGGGTTTAGGGTTTTTTCCCTCCTACATTGCAGGGGTTTTGGGGTTTAGGGTTCCTTATTGCTGAGTTCCTTAAACAAATAGATCCTTAAGAAGGTAGGTGATTTGGGGGTGGGCATCTATGCAAAGAGGTCTAGTCGGCCTAGCGGTTTCAACATTGCTAGTATGCGGAATGCCAGCATTGGTTCCACTACTCAAGAACCATCTGATTGCAGGTTTTTGTTGCCAGAATTTTCGCTCTACCAGTGTACGGATTGCCGTGAGCTTCGAGATGTCATTGCGACTGCAACGGCTCTCTTGCTTCCTGTTGATGCTGCTCGGAGACCCTGGTGAACCTCCCATAAAGTCGATCACTTGCCGGCTGACCCGACCTATCTTCCGCAGGCATCGTCGTTGGAGTTGATGTAGGTTGATGACAGCATTGAGTGCATACAGAGTAAGTTGCACAAGACATGTCATGAACTGTTACGGTTCTAGAAGCACTAGTACATAATCAACAACCAATAACAATGATAATAGCAGTAACAATTACAATTACAATACAAAACAAGTTGAAACTATGATAACAAGATGTAGTAGCCAGTATTTGAGAAGACGAATGTAGGATGCCAGCGGTGTGGTAGTTAGTGAGGCTTCTGATGAGGCGATACTGCAGAAGCCTCATCAACTAACCCACAAGCTCAAAGCCACAAACTGAACCCGAAGCTGAACTCAGGCCACACTTCATTTAAACTTTCACTCAAGCCCCCAAAACCTGAACCTTGGCCCGGAACTGCATCTAAGCTTTATGCTTTGCTTTACGAGTATCCTTTCAGAATCCTAGCGGGGTGTAGGGATTTGCTTTGAGGGTTTACGGTGCAGGTAAAGTTCTACCCGCTTCGCCATCTTCCATCCTAAACCTTATAAACCCTAAACCCCTAAACCCCTAAACCCTACACACCCCTAAACCCCTAAAGCCCTAAACCCTAAACATGCCTTTTGTTCGTCCAATCTCCGGAGCTCATCCTCGGCCACCATCCTTTGCACTCTTGAGGTCTACCTCGACCCCCAAAAGTATGTAGAATAAGCGCCTTTTTATAGCTTTTGGGCCAGTATTTTACGTACTTTTGGGGGTTTAGGTATCGGTTTGGGCTTCAGAAAGGGACGCTCTGGTGGCCCAGTTTTCCCACAGAGTGGATTTTCGAAGGTTTAGGAGGTCTGTTGGGATCTACTCTTATCCTATTCTGGTTTATGTCAGGGCCTGTTATGGTTCGGGTTTAGGAAGTTGGTTAGGGTTTAGGGTTGGGGGATTAGGGCTTAGGGTTTTGGCCTGCTGCGTTGCTGGACGAGTCGCCAGGCAGGGTACCCACAAGTCTGACAACTAAATCCGCATGCAATCATCTTTCACACCTTCACCGAGTGAGTGCAGGCGCACAATAAGAGTTTCAGGACAAAGGTTTACACGGAGGGTTTGGGATTGACTCCGGGATTGACAGTGTAGCATTTCAGGATTTAGGGCTTCCCTACCGTGCACGGCCCTCGACCTTCAAGCCGAAAAGACGTGAATGACATTAGTCACAAAGTTACCACGGATGCCACTGCCCTGGAAGAACCCGATATGTGTGATGAAAGCAAAGCCAAATCTAACGCAGGGGCCTGAATGATTAGAATACGGTTTTCGGGTAATTATGATGTTATACCATAATTACAAAAAGGACCCCCCGGCATTTTGGGTAATTGTTAAGGCCCCTATATTGACTCAACTCAAGTCTCCATATCTCTTCTTGCTCGGAAACCAGGTCGATCGCCTGCCCACACAGCTTGCGAAGAGACTCGGGTTTATGAGTCTATGCCGGCCGCCTTGACAGGTTGGGTTTAAGGTCTAAGGTTTAAGCGGGTTGGTGAACCGGACATACTACCTATGGGCTCCATTGTAGTTCCATTTTTGTGCTATCTTTAGGATCCTAAGCAGGTAGCAGCAAACTTCGCTTCAATCTTCCCTTCGCTCCAAGACGTAAACTTCAACCGTCAGCCTTAGCTTGATACCCTCCCTGTCTCAGTAGACGCTCTGAACAAAGCCGGTGCGACAACTGTCCAAATAATGTCCTGGCCATGTCGTGACCTTCGCTGTAAGATCCCAGCGAGTATGACAGCCTCGTCATTGATGAGTCTAGTCCCTGCGACCTCCCTTTGGCAGTCTTGCCAATAAGGCACATGTTTCCAGTGGAGGTTGTTCTATCAGAATGCCCAACTAGGACGCTCATTTTCCGCAGCCGCCCTAATCCCTAAACCTGGGAACTGCCTCGGGGTATTGGTTTCAATGTGTAGGTAGAGGGAGTGAGCACCTACAAGAACCCTTCCGGGCATGCGGCACTGGTGGAATGGTCTTCATGGGATACGTAGTGTTGGGAAGCAAAGGTTGTCTTGGGCTCGATGGGCATGAAAGCCTACGGCTATCCGAAAGATAGAAATACATCCTACTGCTAGGCCTCGAGGCCCATCGGATGCCTGTTGTAATACACTTAAAGATTCTACCATAGCCTACCAAAGCCTACTTCTTCCCAGAGCTCAGACCCCCAAAAACTCCTTGAAGAGGCTTGTATTCTATACCGGGCCCGAAAACACAGTAGGTGATGGTAGGGTACTGTAGGAACCTGATCAAAAAAATCCTGGTCCCCTTCGACTCTAAGACCCAAATACTAGTGCCCATATTAAGGAACCCTAATCCTAAACCCTGAACCCTAAAACCTTAGACCCTATACTCTAAACCCCAAACCTTAGACCCTAAACCCTCAACCTTAACGAAGACCCAAGGTTTCTTCATCAGGTTCCTCTATTTAAGGTACCGCAGAGAACTCGATCGCCAAAAGCCTGGTGCTCAAAGTTGTTCTTGATGTACTCTATACGGGCGGCCTCGGTGGTGTAGCAGTCTTCGTCAATTTTTCCAACCCGCCCTGCTGACTAAGTTGCATCGCAGGGAACTCGTTCGACATTAAAGGTTTAGGGCCTCGGGCTTCAAGTTTATCAACTCGGTTATTGGGTTTTTTAAGGGTTTAATGCCTGTAGTAGCTGTAGGGTTTGTAGCGGTGAAAAAGGCTCCGGATACACAGAACAGCTTTAGGGATGCGGGGAGGGAGAAGTCCTGAACACTGCACCTGGTGAACACGGGAACCTACGCTTCTTGAACGAGGTCTCTCTGAAGTGTGGGAACCTACCCTGCACCCTAAACCCTAAGCCACTTCGGCCCAGTTGTTTTGCGGCTGCACCGAGTTGGGGGACTCAGAGGCTTTCGCAATTTCAGTGTTTGAATCTGCTTCACGATGCACAAATCGAGCCTTCCCTAAGCGCCAAACTACCCAACGATCATATGTTCCCCCAAATACTTACCTACAAGACTACTATCAGAAAAATCTTGTAGCCAATGCTTGGGTCTTTTCAACCTCCCGGCTTCTCAAACAGCATCTTCCCAGAACCCTAATTACACTTGCGCTGATCTTGCAGCCTCCGTTCGAATCGCTTTCTGTGGGCGATCTTGGACATGGAAAGAAGATAGTCTAGCAGCCTTAAGGGTGGTATATTATATCACAGTAGGAAGCATGGTCAGGAACGCTCTGGAATAGTGTTGGTAACTATTCGGGGCGCCATGTTGAAATCGAAGCAAACAGCGAAACAATATGGGCAGAAACAACACGCAACTCGAAATCTCAGGGACCAAGCTAACAGCTGAATCCGTCTGGCCCAGCCTAGCCTAGACATTGCCCAGAGTCACTACCAAACTTTGCTTGAAGGACTTCCTTTTGGAAGTCCATGGGGCTTGTAAAAAGGTCTTCGGGCCTTAATTGTACTGTTTCATTCTCTGGGGTTATAGGCTTCATATGGAGTTCGTTCTTCAAACCTTTTAGAGAAATGGACCCCGATCCGGACCCTACACAGTACGACCCTTGCTGTAAACACTCTGCAAACTCCAAAATCAGCTACCCCTGAGTACAACAAATCCCTTTTCTGGGTGTATGGTTTTGGACCGTGAGGCCTTTGGTTGCACTGAGCGCTGCATTGACAGTTCTTGACCCTAAACCCTAAACCGTGGGTTTAGGGTTTATAGTTAGGGTTTAGCTTTCAGGGTTAAGGGTACCTCTAGTGCACTCGAGGAGCTGATAGGAAGCTTCCTCGCTCCTCAGACACATGAGTCGCGACAGGTCTGGCGGTAAACGCATTCGCAGTTGCTCGGCATGACAGGGACCTCCGCACCTGGAGCCTTCAAAAGCTGTCGACATGTTATTATTCTGTTCTTTTGCCAGTACTATTTTGGGGTTCCTTAGCATAAGCATAGTAGTAAATCATGTCCCCTCAAATATTTAGGCCCCTATATTGCCAGACTGGTTACCAGAACCCGCAGTCAAGACCCAGTTCGACCGTCCTGCAGTCGTCGCATGGAGGTCTGGAAATCAGACCCCTGGATTATTAACAGAATTTCCCCACTAAGGAGTATTTTTGGGTCCTCATTCTCGGTCCCTCGAGGAAGAGCGGCCAGCAATCAGGAATCTGCATTGTGACGTACACACCTGATCGATAAGCACCGATGCCTGAATAAGAGTCGATAGGATGGCGGTATAAAGTGTAAAATGGAGTGGATCGTCAACGGTCTCCCCAATCTCTTCTGGACTTCCATCCCAGAACGCGCCGCAGTGGTTAAACTCTTTCGATTTTATCGTTATAGCTTTACCACACCCTAAGCCCTAAACCCTGGGAGTTCCAGGCAGCCAAAGAGCCGCAATGTTCAAAGCGATGAGGACGACGTTCCGCTCCTGTAAGCAGCTCCAGTGGCGGAAGGCGAACATGCAAACAAGGCCTGAGCCTAGGAAGATTGGGGGTTTTAGGGTTCGTATAAAACTGGTGCTGACTTGCAATGTGTTCGTAGGCGCCTCCACACTGACGGTCGGACGTGTAACCCACATAACACCAAGAATGATATACAGCTACATGGCCGTAACCGCCAGATGCATGACCCAAAGACTTAGGCCGATCGTCGGCGACTGTGTACCAATGATTTTCGGGTGTAAAGACGGAGGGCTCTGGATGGGTGCATGTGGGATGCTTCGAATTAGAAGAGGCTCAAGAAGTCCTTCTGATAAGGATTGGAATCCGTTAACAAGCTGCTGCTGCCAGGTGCATTTCAAAACCGCTCCTCTTGTAACCCACGTGCCCAAACCCTAATACCTTGCCCTGTGCAATAGGAGCCCACCCTGGAATGTAGACCCCTGATCAACAAGCCCGCTTTCTTCGAGAGTGCCAAAATTGAATCCCGACTATAGTCCCTATCGAAGGGGGGCACGAGTCCATGAGGCCTTTGCACAATTTCCCGGCAAACTTCGACCGACTGCCTGAAAAAGCTTGGACGTGTAAGGTGGGCAAACACATTCAAACCGCGCAGGCGAAGAAATCATGGCTGCTGCATGAGGCCCACGTCAACCCTACAAGCCACTTCCTACAAGTTCAAAGGCCAGCCGGACAAGCTCGAACCTTTGGACCCTCGCACATGTCGCGAAGTGTTTCGTTGGCAAAATGCGTCCTTCTGCCGCACTTTCTCTCCTTAGCAGATTCCACGCACCCAGCAAAATGCCATGGTGACGACTTGTTTCAATGGTATAGTTGTTATCGTTATTCTCATGTGTAGAACTGTTGTATCATGTCATGATACGGTCGCGACGACGACTACTACTGCCACTCTGCAATGCAAGCCGCCACACCAAGCTAGTGACACAGCTTCTGCCTACCATGTTCTGATGTTGATAATGTCGGAACTGAATATGGTGACGATGCTGGTGGTGTTGGTGATGATGACGACGGGCATCACTATGATGACGACAATCTTCATCGCCATCATCAACCCCATCGCCACAGTCACCGTCAACATAATCGTGGTGAAACCGACAGCGTACAATCAAGTCTTGCTTTGATATTGACGACAACGATCCGCATCTCTTCTTGAGATGTTGATGTGTGCATCAGAATGCGCCTAATTACACTTGAGATCCGTTCCTCACAAAACACATGAACACCTGACCAGGCTTGCGCGCAACACCAAGAAGTGGAGCTTTTCCCAAGACCAGCTGTGCCCTCAACCCCGTGTGGGATCATGACACCTAGCTGAACACCGGGCCGAACTCACAAAAGCTGACAGCTTCGCCGTATGCCGGCAAGGGGCGCAGATTCTCTACTTCTTTCTCCATATCCTCATCGCTGAGGGCGATGAGCCTCTGCACTGGTGGTTCTATTCTGGGCTTCGCATTGTCAAGACCGTTGCGGTACCCGAAAAGGGGATGGTACCGTCGAAAAGAATCCAGAGGTTCCAGCCCCTGTGCCCTATGTAAACACTACGGACCTACGGCGGGGCCCCAACCATCCTGCACTCCTGCCCTTTACCCGCACGCTGGCGCAACACCAGATATACCGGCCCAGGTGTCTCTCACTGCTCGGCTTTCTCGTGGGAAAGTCTTTCAAGGATGTGTGTGTGTGTGTTTGTGTTGTAGTAGTAGCACTGTTCTGGGATAGTATCTGGAGTCTAGACAAGCCAACAAGGAGCACGAAGTCGTGAACCCAATCCTACACGCGCTGGATGCTAAGCCCGAAGCTAACCGAAACCCATGAGCCCAGTACTGTAGCCCGAAGCATTAACTCCAAACCTATCCGAAACCCTATTCACCGAAGCGTTGCAACCCGAATCCCAAGCCATAGGTTTATAGGGTTTAGTCAGGAAGCCTGGGATCAAATCGCGCTACGCTCTCTTCATCGTCGGAGTCGTAGCCTGGGTCCAGGCAAAGAGCCCCTGAACAGCCCAATAGACTGCCACACTTTTTTGCTACTGGACTCCAGTCTAACCAGACTACGACCTGCCAGACTGCTCCACTAAACCCGGGCCTGATTAAGAAACCCTGGGTCTTTATTAGGGTTCTTAATATGAGTCCTAGTAGTTTGGGTGTTATATAAGGCCAGGGTTTCTTAATCAGGTTCCTACATTACCCTGAACCGTTTTGATTGATCTTATAAAGGGCATAAGCGTTGAGAACTTGGGGAGTCGGAGTCGGGTGCTGGTTCGGAGGCTGGGTCCTATCTGTGGCTTCGAGCTTTAGAGCTTCTGCGCTAAGCACTCTTGCTTGCAGCTATGTCGTAGTCGCAGTAGCAGTAGTAGTAGTAGTAGTAGTAGTAGTAGTAATCGTAGTAGTAGTAGTAGTAGCAGCAGCAGCAGGAGCAGGAGCCGGAGCAGCAGCAACAGCAGCAGTAGCAGAAGCAGGAGTAGAAGCAGTCGTCGTCGTGGTCGCGGTGGCAGTGCGGGGAGGAGGAGCAGGAGGAGGAGGAGGAGCAGCAGCAGTCAGTACCAACATAGGACTGCCCTTCTGCACAACACGAGCCAGCGAAAGCTGTCAATGCTTGCAATCGAACAGCTGCGGGCGTGGTTCTCACGATGCGTCTTCGCCTCAGTCACCAGAACAGCGGGCGTCTCAGGCCGTCGGGTGTTGGGGCTTAGTGTATGGGGTGTGAGCTTCCATGAAATTGTTGGATCTGCGAAATTCTAGGTTGAAATTATATCAGTCTGCGACCAGTTTAGCACCAGGATTACGGATGTCAAGGAAAGCAAGGGAGCAGGTCAGCAGTTCAGGGTTCACAGTAGTGCGAATTCTTTCTTGAAGGAAATCAAGCAGTCTAGCACAAACGGCTAGAGTGCTCAAACACCGATATGTTGATTCTTGGGTTCAGGTAGTAAAGGTTTCGCGGTCTAGGTTCTCAGGGAAGTATATGCCCACCATTTGTTTCCTGAACCCAATACCTACTTCTTGGGGACTTTGCCAGTCTTTCCTCTCAGAGATGATTCCTGCAAAAGAGTTTCTGTCAGCGACCTAACCATGCTCAATGAAGAAAAGGAAATGAATCAGGAGTGCTTCGACAGTTCGCAATTCAACAGGCAACAACTACTTAAAACCTCATTCTCTAGTGGCTTAACTATGAGGCAAAACCACGGCAGTATGCAAACACTGCAAGCCAGCGGCCACGGCTTGCACGAACTGATGCACCTCACGACCGCTACATTATGGTCTGGGGTTTCTGAGCTTGGAGGTTTGGTTGTTGAAGTTTTTGCATTTGGGGTGTTAGGGTTGCCGGTTTTTGGGCCCAAAGTTGCAGTACTTGGGACTAGGGTTTGAGGGTTTAGTTCTTGGGGCAGGAGCAATTGTAGGTTAGCAGGCAGGGGTGCTATACTGACTGCATGTTACGCGGTGTTTGTAGCCTATTTCAGGGTTCGAGATTACTGGCTGGAGTCGAGGACAGGCTACGGCAGTCCCAAGGACCACTGCAGCAGTATAGTTGGAGCCTTGGCCCCTGCAGGCTGAAGAAGACTACAATACAAAAAGCACAGATCACATCCAGTACCAATATCACGGCAGAGTTATGGCTGTGACTACTACCAACATCAGCCAGTACTTAAATCACACTTCGAGCTTTCGTCTTCTCGCACCCTAAAAGCAGGCCAGGCCCAGAACCAGTTCAAGTCCTAACAGGGGTGAAACGGCTACTGGTCAGAAGAATGAATGCCAGTTTCGGGATTCAGGGGTGTCACAGCCAGCCGACCCCAACCCCCAAAACCCTCAACCTCAGAGGCAGCACCTGCTTGGAGGTATTCCTCTCCTTCTTGCGCATTGTGTCGTCTGTTGCCTTGGCTTTAGGCTGCGGACATGCTGCACAAACCCAGAAGGAAAACCACACACCCCAAGGAGTTAGTTGCAGAAGGGGAACCTACCCAAACGGCCCAACGCCAGTGGAGGATTACACCATAAATATACATGAGACAGAATAACCAGAGTACCCCCCTATGCGTTCAGCATATGTTGAGCTATCTTTTAACAACGGAGTATAACCAAAGACTTCACACTAAAGACGGGGGGAGTGGCATCCTGCATCTAGGCTTGTTCCAGATAAATACCATGGGCAAGCCTAACGCAGCTAGGGAGCCAAAGCTGTCCATGCCCGTTCGCACTCTCGCCTGGACTTGGCTGGCTGCCAACTTCGGGCTTCGGTAACCGCGGGAAATGCAGGGCGCACTTCGGGTTTAGCAATGCTTGCAGACCTCAATCAAGCTATGAGACCAAGCCGGTCGACTAGACTTGCCTAGGGCATGCCTGAGGTTCAACTCCCGAGACCCGAAATTCCTGAAACCAAGCCGACACATCCTGGAAATGGCAGGCATGCCTGCTCAAGGGAAACCCTGCTTGTCTACAGTCACATTCAGCGTTGGGGGCATGGAAACGAAGAAACCTCTGGAGACTCTTGCAGTGACTTGTAGACACTCCCATGTACTAGCTAGCTCAAAAGACAAAGTACCAGGGCTCCACTGGCCCAGTGGGTGAAAGGGGGACAAAATCGGACAGGGTGATCGAGTCTTCGGTTCGGGGTGCCAACATGCAAGAGCCACTTGGAGGATTGATCTCTGTGCATCGGTCTTTACCTGCCTTGGCTAGCTACTGGAACCCAAACCATGCTTAGGCTCAGCATGCGTTCGCATCAACAGGCATAGATCGTATGGTGACCTTTGCAGCCAAAAGCGCACGAAGCTTGCGAAAATGCAAGTTTAAGGTTGCCGAACCCAACAAGAAACATGGAACAGATGGCACTCCAGATTTAAGTGGGCACAGATGCCGGTTCCTGAGCACCCAGAAACCCCAAAACCTGTGAATCCGTGGATCCTCAAACCGGCAATCCGCAGATTCGGCTCTAAACTGCAAGCTCTAAGTCTACAACCCACGGCTGAAGGACCGCGCCCCGGACCAACCGCAAACCTTGCAACTGAAGCTAGTAACGGGGACTCCTGCTCAAGCAAGATGCTTCTATTTTTTTGCGGAGGAGCCCTGTTGCCGAAGCGAGGTCTACAGTCATAGTCTAGGGTCCCTTCTGTGCTGTTTTTTGTTGTTTTTTCGGGTGCCGTACTATTTTGGGGCACCTAAGAAGGGACCCTGATTCAGAAAACTACCCACAAAGGGACAGTCATCTTGAACTGAAGCCATCAACCGCAACCTTAAACCCACCTGGACCTAACCCCGTCTGATTAAAAAGAACCCCTGCTACCCTAAACCCCAAACCCTATATCTTTAAACCCCAACAGAACCTAAACATAGTGTTAATGCCTTAAAACCCCGAAGCCGAGAACACCCAACAAAACCATGGCCGGGGGGCTGTAAGCACTCTTTATCCGCCTTGTCAAGGATGGCAATGTCCTGTGTCAGCTTAGGGTTTAGGGTTAGATATTGTTGGGTTTCGGGTTTCCGGTTTGTTGTTGTTGTCGTTGCTATTGTTGTTGTTGGTGGTGGCCGTGTGGGGGAAGCCATGGGGGGTTAGGACCTCCCTAACAATATTGGGAGCAGATTGTTCTTCATAGTATTCCTGCGGGGTCTGAGTTTAACATAAGGGTCCCCTGTTTTCCGACACACTCATACTACCAGGGTTGTTGAAATCTCGCCTGAGGCGACCCCAAGCAATTCTGCTGAACAACCACTCAGAACAATAACAGTGGTCATGGGTACAATCACATCAAAAACACAACAACATGTTGGTTGGGGTCTGACGCTAATCGTGCGGTCTCAGGGGACGGCCAGGAGAAAACGGTGACGCGGTGGTGGCTCCGCAGACAATTTAGGACGGCTTTTTGTTTTTGGGGTTTGAGGCTTAGGTTTGGGACACAAAGATGCTCAAGCTCCTGTGACGCAATCCGTCCAGCACGGTAGGTTAGGTAGGCAGGCAGGCAGGCAGGCAGGCGCTCCTGATTTCAGACCAGAGATCACAAATCGCCTCCCGTTTGCGCATGAAACCTTGACGCCCAGTATTCTGAATGCAAGTCCACATGGAAGAGAATGCCTCGAAGGACCAATGCCCTCTGTGCCGGAAACCCTGTTGGGCTTCGAAACCTGGAACCTACGCGTGGGGATGCTGAAACCCAATTTCAAGTATTCTAGTGACTAGTAGATCCATTACCCTAAACCCTAAGCCCTATCAGGAGCACACCCTCGGCGCGAAAGCACGGAATGTGGCAAACAGGAGTTGAAGATTCCCACAGTGTCCGACTGCCTTCGGAACGAATGCACGGCGCACCCCTACAAGCTATCATCATTGTCAGCATGATTCTTGCTACTACTACCACTACTACAACGACGACGACGACTACTACTACTACAACTACTGCTACTACTAATATTCCTAATTATTAAATTTAAAAATAATGCCATTAATATCAACATATTGTAGCAAAATTCAAAAGGACGAGCGGGCCTTTTGGGCAGCTGGCGTGTGCCCCACAAACCAGTCACACACCTGGTTTTAGGGACTCGGGTGAAGGCCTTTCTGGGGCTTGGAGCAGGGTTTCGGGCATTCGGAACTTAGGGACGAGGGTTTCAACTCTCAAGGAACACGGTAAAAGACATTATTGTAAGGCTTCAGGAGTCAGGAAGGTTTGGAGTGTAAGGCTTTGGAGCAAGGAGTAACGTTTATGAAGAAGTTGCGAGTTCTGCAGTCTAGCATAAAATTATGCAAGTCCTTTCCATTCATGAGCGACGTAAACTTCCAGCGGGGTTATCGGGGGCTTCGCGGGTTTATCGGCTTTAGCAAAGCCTGGTCCCTATTTCCGCGCGCAATGTAAACTTCCAAAACGATACAGATATTGTAGGAGCCTCCACTCTTGCGAAACATGAGATTTCAAGCTCGGCTCCTTCGAATGACCTTACAACCTCAAGCCTAAACTAAACCGTAAACCCTGACGCACGACGCCCAAAGAGCTGAAGCTCTTCAGCCCTAAACCCCGGCTCTGACAGTGGAGTTATTGACATTAGGCTGTCGAAACGATATGTTGTTTCTAAAAGCCTCCAGGCCCTAAGAAGCTCCGAAAGCCCCCTGTACACCTACTCATAATTTATGACTCATAATAATTAGACTAGTTTTGTTTTTTTTGGAGAGGGGGGTTATCTTATACTATAATTATAACAAGGAGCCCAGAGGAACGGTAACTATTGAGGCTTCTAAATTAAAACCCCCTCAGGCCGGGCTTCAGGGCTTGGGGCTAAGGCGCTAAGCCGCTTAGCCCACAATCGGGTTCAGGGCTCCGGGTTTTTTTATGGTTTGGGCTTATAGGGTCCATAGAGTTCAGGATTTAGGGTTCCCAAATAATAATAACAATAATGATACTAATAATAATTATTATACTTACTATTATTGTTTTACAGTAAAATAACAGTTTTAATAACAACAATCATGATCATAATAAAAGATTGGGCCTGAGAGAGCATGTCGTAGCGATCCTGCGGGAAACTACGCTCGAGAGGAAATGGTGCGATGGTCTAGATACCAGCACAAATGCTCATCATGGCACTATTCAAGCGGCTAAGCCTAGCAAGGCAGAGCGATATGCGTGGTCTTTGAGTGGGCATGTCTTTCAACCTTACGCTTCAGTCGCTACAGTGCACCTAGCAGAAGGCAACATGCCCGACATGCCATGCAAAGCCTAAGCTTCGTTTCCTGAACCTGGAGCCCCCAAGCCCTCAACACAAAACCTGAAGCCCCCTAAACCCCCCTTGGCACAGCTGGCTTGCAATGTCACCCCAGGACAGCTGTCGCTCCCCCACAGCCCCTAAACCGTAAACGCTAGGGCAAACGCTGCACTCCCCAATCCTTGGGCTCCATATACCTACATAGTGTATACTTAGCCTTAAAAATGCCTCCATTAGGAACCCTATTGAAGCGTAGGTAGATAGTAGAGAGTCACAAGGAGCCATATCTGATGGCACCCTTAAAGGACCCATGAAGGAGCTCTACAGGGAAAGGGAGCCTTGGGGTAAACCCCGAACTCTCAGCACCCCCCAAATTAAGGGACAATAGGAGGGACCCCTAATCCTAATACCCTATATAACCTTTATATACCCCTTATATAGTCTCATAAAGCCCCTATATAACCCCAAGGGTCCCTTTAAGGGTCTCTCCTTTAGTCCCTTGACCAAAGTCCTCCAAGTGAAGCGAGTCAAAGAGCTCATAGAGCTTCTGACGAACTTCCTTGCTGCTCGGAAGGTGGAGGGCTTCGGGTTTAGGGTGTAGGGTTCAGGATAACATAAGCAGTGCGTGGTCAGAGACGCCCGGAGCCCTTTAGGAAATCTCCTAGGATCTAGAAGTCTTAGACGTTCCAACGCAAACGATTTCTCTGACAGTCAGGGGCTAGATTTCAGGGGTCTACGCATCTTGTGCAGGTTCAAAGGTTTCCTAAAGCCTACACGTGATGGAGTTCCTGTGAATTCAACATGGTCTTGTGATGTCTTGTGCGCCAAAAGCAGCTATTCGATCCTCGACTCAAGCAGGTAACCCGGACCTCAAGTCCCAAGAAACAAAAACCTAGTCCCTATAAGGGGGCATTCAGAGGAGCCCTGATTCAGAACTAGACCTGCTTGGACACCTTGATCCCTGAAGCTTGACATGCTAAACACCAAATGCACTGAATCATGACTTCTGCTCCCTTACGTGTCCTCTGAAGCTTATGTAAACGAAGTCGTAATTCTAACTCCTGAACCCCAAGCTCAGGCGCCAGAAAGGACATTCATTCCGAGAGGCTAGAGCATCTTCTGGGGACACCTGCCTCTCAAACCGAGTCGCCTGAGCGTCTATGTCACAGGAAGTATAGGGCTCTTGCAGGGCACATGGTCTTTATGTTTGGGGCTACCAGGATTTAAGGGGTGAGGGATCTATTTTAAGTGGTTCGGGGAAGCTTGGGGTTGCAAGTTTGCAGCCTCAAGCCTGCAAGCAGGGTAGCATGGTTGCAGTCGTCTAGGTGCTACAACATGTGCCCCCAAAGAACTTTCGTCTGACTGTCTTCTAAGGCCACGAGTACACATTTGACATGTCAACTGACCTGCTCTTTGTCAGCATGAACAAGCTGTCGGCATGTCCCGATGCTAGCCCTAAGCCTACACCCTAGACCATGAACCCCAGGCACCATGTCAAGCGTTTCGCATGGGGAGGGTGGGGGGTCTGAAAGAGTCCAGAGATATGGAACATGCCAGTAGAGACGCAGTAGCGATTCGACTCAAAAGGCCACAGCTCTTCGATTCCCTAAGCCTTCTTGCACTCTTAACCCTCGACCCTAAAAACCCTAAACCCTAACCCTTGACCCTGAACTCTAAACCCTACTAAACTGACACGCTAAGCCCCAAGCCTTTTTTTGCAAGGTCTCCTTGCATCAGATCGAGGCACTCGCAGCTGTGTGCCGCAGCATGTGCAAAGCAGGAACATACTTTGGAACCCAGATCTACATGGAACCTACATGTCAGTTCGATGTGCATGCCAAGACTCTGTTAGCTTGCCTTGAGGCTAAGATGAATAACTAGCAGTTTGTGGGTGGGATTGAGGTAACTGTTATGATTCAAGAAGATTTTGACTTCGCACGGTTGGCTACAAGCCGGTTATTGGAAGGAACGGCCCGGTAGCTGCTGTGCGAAGTGAGTCTAGGGCTTACCCGGAGCCTCCAAAACCCAGATTTCTAGGAGGTATATCAAGATTTCAGAATCAGGAATCCTGAACCTTAGGTAGGTAAGGTTCATGGGCTTCATTTGCATGTTTGAGAGGTTTGGGATTCAGGTCATGCAGCCTTGCCCTAGGACTTTCAAGTTTGGGGGGGCTCTGGTCTAGTATAGAAACCTGGTTACTTTAGGAATAAAAGACGGCTGCCCTTTTTTTTGGCGGGTATTTGAGTAGAAGTGATATGAGGAGAGCCCAAGACCCACAAAAAGTGAGCCCCCTGGGAGACCTGGGTTAAGAAACCTTGGGTCTTTTTTTCGGGCTCTTCTTATGGATCCTAGTATTTTTTTGGGGGGGGGTTTAATGACCAGGGTTTCTTCATCCGGTTCCTACATTAGAGTTTAGAGTGTATGTTGGGAAGAGCAATCCGCTTCCCGAAAGATCACCATCGCGCGAACTGTGACCTGGAACCCCCAAATATGATGGGACCCCCTAAGGTCTTAGAGGCTTAGAGTTCAGGGCTTGAGGAGAACATCCTGGACCCCGAGGCCCTATCTCCAAAACCACAAGATCCTATCGGCTTCATAGTTTGCACATGCATTCGGCAGCATGTGTATCTCAAGCACAGGAAACGACGGGAGTTCCCTTGGACAGACCTGACAGCTGCACCATGAAATGATGGCGGAAACGGTTTCGTTGAGGGCTCAGCTTGCAGAAGCCAGGATACTATTGCTATTCCTCTTCCCTGAATGACATGGTCTTGTCTTGTGCCCGCTCATCCTCCCTCTACCCACTGGTCGTGGTTCAGAGTACGACAGGCCAAGCCGACTGCAGAAGGCATTACAATCTCCGCCCATTCCTCGTCGTCAGTGAGAACCGGCGCCATGCAATCCCCAAATACGGCGCCCAACTCCAAACCCCAAAGCCGCGAGATCACGGACCTTACCTGCAACCACAATTCTGCAAAGCGGGTAAGCCTGTTAAACCCTATCATTCATTGGGGGGAGAGTCCCTAAACTGGCTTGCAATTGGAGTTACAAGGAAAACCCCAAGACCTTCACCATCATATCCGAAAGTCAGCATCTGCCAGGAAAGCTCCTTTAAACTGCCGAATGCAGAACACTTGGGGGCGTTTGCTCGATTTCCGGCTCCCCGCAACAAACATATAACGTAGGAGTCTTGAGAGTTAGAAGAGAGGAACATGGCGCAACTTCAATTGGAATTTTTGTTGGGACTGGCAGGGGGATGGCCAACTACTTGTTGTTCAGACAGACCGTTACCATGTTATAGGGGCCCCTATACAATTTTGGGGGCTCCTATTATAATTATAGTATACTATACCCCAAAACCCTATTCTAAATATTAGAATTGAAACCGTGTAGACGCCGGAGAGGCTGGCCGGTTCCTTCACAGGGAACCCGACCAACAGCTCCCAGTCTTAGGGCCCTGTCAACCAAATATCCATAGAAACTCCATCGTAGCTGCTTTTCGGGATTTCCTTATAGGATCCTAAATATAAACCCACAAACATGAGCTACTATGGAGCCTATGGGTATCTTTTCAAGGCTCTTCCAGATGCCCTCAAGCCCGTAAACCCTGAACTCTGACCCTTCCCGAAGGCTCGCTAGGGCTAAATAGGCTTAGGTGCTTTTTTTGCTAAGGTAGCGAGGGGTACAGGGAAAAGGGTTTGGGGTTTAGGGGTTTAGGGGTTTCGACGTTTAGGGGTTTAGGCAGAACAGCACCCAAGACAGAGAGAGCGAGAGAGAGAGGGATACACATATATATATATATACACACGACATCCAAAAACCTTCTACAAAGAAGCCACGAAGCCAACAACATCAGGAACGACTCATGCTGAAAAAACAGTTGTAACAGGATACGGGCATCCTATATAACACCCAAACCTGGTGGATCTTGATTTTTTGGTCACATGCAGTCCAATGACTCATTCGAAGCCGTAGGCCCTGGACAACTTTCTAATGCAACATGCAAAGACAAAAACGTCCTGAGCTACACCGCCACTTATGAAGCCTACTTCCTCCAAAATCCGAAGAAGAGCCCTACTACGGTGTGCGTCTGGGGATACACTAGTAGGCCGGCTGGGCTTATGGATCAGGAACGTATTAAGTAAGGCAGTTCGAAGTAGAAACTGCAGGGGAGCAGATGTAGAGCAAGCAATGCTTGGGCCGGAGAATCCAGGTTCAACTTTGGAAGGACTGACGTTGCTTTGCCTGCCCGCCTTCCCCGAGAGTGGGACAATCATCAAAGCTAAAGAAGACCAGCAACAACAACCACATCCTACCATGACTGTATGGGTACCAGCACAGGGCAGCACACAAGCGTAGATGTGTATACTCGTGAGTGCATGCACGCAAAAAAACATTGTTCGAATGAAAGGCGACATTGTAGAGCTCGCCTAGATGATAACAGCCCTCATGTCCAGGTGGGCACTAAACAGCACACCAAGCAGCTTCCACGCATGCTCATGCCGCTGTTTCTATCACCTTCTCGTTAAAATTTCTACCCTTTTGAAGACAAGCAGAAATCATCGACGTCGTTCGGCTCGACTAGCTTGTCGGGGCAATTGCATTTCATGAACAGCAACGTAGTACACAGCCGTACTGCATTTCCACACGCTGCGGACATCGACTCTGATTGCTTTTTAACAACTGAAATTTAATGGTTTGGGTAGTTGCCCCTTGAAAGTAACAGCAAGATATTGGTGCACTGCTACACTATGAACTTCGTGGCAGTAGTAGTAGCAGTGGTGGTAGCAGCAGTATTTGTAGTAATAGTAATAATAATGGTAGTCGTGGTGTTTGGGGTGGCGGTGCTGGCGGTGGTGGTGGCGGTGGCGGCGGCGGCGGCGGTGGTGGTGGTGGTGGTGGTAGTAGCGACTGTATCTCAGCAATAATAATAACAATAGTAGTAGTAGTAGTAGTAGCAGCAGCAGCAGGAGTAGTAGTAGTAGTAGTAATAATAATAATCCCAGCAATAGCTAGTATAGGAATAGAAATAGTAGGAGTAGGAATAGGAGAGATAGGAGTAGCGGCTGAGTAGAGGTAGCAGAATCGGTAAGTAGCAGCAAGAGTATTCGTCGTAGAAGCAGACGGGCGAGCTTCCCTCCGAACCTGGCCCCGGACTTGGCACATGGCCTGGCATGTGGAGCACCCTGGCTCCTGAGCCTTCTCTGTGTTTCTGGCTTTAGGGCTGTGGGCTCCGAGAGCTTCTTTCTCAAACTGTGAGGCTCTGAGTTTATGCATCAGAGACCGTAACCCTTAACCCTGAACCCTAAATCCTAACCTTAGAGCGTTTCCAAACAATTAAGGCGCGGGCCTCGGGTCCGTGGATTAGGCTTTGGGGAATGTGAGGGTTTCGGGGCTCACACTCGGACAATCCAGGCGAGGCAGGTGCTTCGAGGTCTGTTTCAGGGAGTACCCTAAGGGTCCATGTACCCAAATAGTATATACGTTGGCCCTAAAGTACCTATATAGTGACTACATTAAGGCCAATGTATATACTATTTGGGTACATGGACCCTTATCCCCTAAACCCTAAACCTTATAGAACCCCTATAGAACCTTAACAGTAAACCCTTAAGGCCAAAGTATGTATATACTATTTGGGTACATGGACCCTTAGGGGGAGGTTCTGGGGATCCTGGGGCTGAGGATGTCGAGGCCCAGGATTTTACGACTTCGGGCTGCAGGTTGACCTTGAAGGGTTTAGGGTTTAGGGGTTTAGGGGTTTAGGGGTTTAGGGTTTAGGGTTGATGTAGGGTTTAGGGGTTTAGGGTTTAAGGTTTAGGGTTGAACCCTAAACCCGAAACGCGCAATCCTAAGCCCTAAACCCGTGATACCCGAGAAACCCAAAACCCTTGTAGCCTCTACTCCCCAACATAAACCCGCCCCCCCCCAAAAAAAAACAAAATAGAAACAAATAGAGAGGAAGGACACCCTAAACCCTAAACCCCAGACCCCGGCCCCGAGCCCTGCCCTAAGGTGAAAAACTGTTGCCACTGTCTACCTCTTCCTCTGAAACCTGGAGTGCGACAAGCGAGAGTCGCCTGGAGCTCTAGAGACCCTAAGTCTAGGGTTCAGAGCTTAAGGTGTATAAGGTATAGGGTTTAGGGTGTATAGGGTCTAGGGTTCAGGGTTTAGGGTGGTATAGGGTTTAGGGTTCAGGGCTTTGGGTGTATAGGGTTTTGGGTTCAGGGCTTGAGGCTTACAGGGTTTAGGGTTCAGGGCTTAGGGTTTAGAGGGTTCAGGGCTTAAGGTTTGCAGGGTTTTGGGTTGAGGGCTTAAGGATTGATGCAAGGAATAGGGTTTCAGGTTGAAGGCTAAAGGCTTTGGGCTCAGGGTTGACGGCTTAAAGGCTGGTTTAGGGGTGTTTGACGGTTCCGTCAAGCAGGCTGCGACGGAGGCAGACGGCCGTAAAGGCCCTGAACCCGAAACCGAAAAATGTCGTACTCCAAATCCCAGCTTGATCTTACCTGGGTTGCGTTCCGATCTCGTCCTGCTTGTAGATAGACAGAAGTCTTGCGTAGGGTGTAGGGTTAAGGGGGCTAAGATAAACAAAAGTCTGAATGATGAGGTTTAGGGTCAAGGGCTTTGAGGCATGCACTCACAAGACAGACACAACAAGTGGATATCTGCCAGGAGACGGTGTCGCTTTTGCGTTCCAATCTTTCTGGATTGGTCGTCTACCGTCTGCACTAGATTCCTAGTGGATTAGCGCTCAGGGGCTCGCAGCCCCTGAGTAGCAAGCCCTCGACTAGAAGGTGTAAAGCATTCCAGCAAGCAAGGGCTTCGTGTAGATAACCGTACGGGTCGAAATGATTAAGTTGTAGTGACCAGAACGATTCAGAGCAGGGTCAGCGCGACCTGATTCTCTACCATTTCATTTGGGCACTTGGACCGTCTATCTTAGTGTTCAGTCTAGTCTTGCCCTTTTGTTGCTTCATTGTCAAGATTCATTGTCTGGATTTTTGCTACATGGGGTCTATGTCTCGAGACACTTGTCAGGCAACCCAGGTCTCAGTCAATCTCTCTGCATGCACGTGCTCCGTCTCGGGCACATGCTGATGGGACGAGCGAGGTAAATGGCCCAACCAATTTATGGATCTAGTTTTCAACCAACACGTTCGGACCTCTTGCGTGCTTGTTTGGCAGTCGCAAGATCATGCTTGCCGCAATAGTTGCGTCGCGACGCAACTTGGGATGTGCGGAACCATTGGGAACACACAGGGGCTATCCCAGCCTAATATGAAAGTCAAGGCCCTCAAGATGAAGACTAAGTTTGAACCCACGACTAAATTAAGCCTTGTTCCAAGTCTTGTAGAAACCTCGGCAGGCCTGGCAAAACCACTTTTCCGACTGGCTGCGACCCAACACCCGGCACCCCAAACTCCCAAAATCTCTAAACAGAGGATTTTCGGAGCCCAGCAGTGCTGACTGCTTTCTGGGATTTCGGTTCTAATCAGCCCTAACCCATAAAACTCGCAACAAATGGGCAGTTCTCTAAATTAGGGACCTAAGAGTACGGCGCCTTTATAAAACCGACCTGAAAAAGGGGCCAGAATTTAGACAACTACCCAAATAGACAACTTTCGAAGCCCCAAATGCCATATTGAGTCTAAGTGCCTTGGGTTCCCTGCAGGGGCACTAGAAAGTGTTCCCTGTATAGGGTATACCAGTGTACCACAAGGATACCATGATTGGTACCCAAAAGAGGGTCTATAGAGAGACTCTAGAAATGAGGGTTCCTATAAAGAGTGCTTTGACCCAGCACTCTCCGAGCTGGTCCGGCCACTTGCGCCGCTGCGCTCCCGGCCCAAACTACATGGCTAAATCGGTCAGATTACAGGCTGGGTTGAAGGAGGAGGTCGGTGTAAAGTTTATAGGGCTTAGGGTTTAGGAGTTTAGGGGTTTAGGGCTTAGGTTTTAGGGTCTATTAGGGTTTAGTCAGGGCCCACTGTGGGCTTTGGGGTGTTAAGGTCTTGCGGGTTTAGGATGGCCTGGGGCGTTTAGGGTTTAGGGTTGAGATTGCACAGCTACGCCCGAACCCTGAAGCGATGGCATGAACCCTACACCCCAACTCCTTGGCCTAGAATCAAGGGTTTGCGGAAATCCCGGGGCAGAGCTCGAAAAAAGCCCTGCCACCCTAAACCCAGCATCCTGCAAATTCCAAGGGTACTGCCCGATTTGACCCGAAGCCAGGGGCAGGCCCTGAACCAAAAAACCATGATGTAGACACCTGGCTAAGGGTATAGGGATCCCGAAGAAAATCGCCCCTTTGACGGTACTTGGGGTTATTAGTGATGCCCGGGTATCTTTGTGGGCCCAGACTGCACCACAGCATATCGGTTTAGGGGTTTAGGATTTAAGGTCTAGGGTTTCCCTGAACCCTAAAACTCGAAGGCCCCTAAGCCCTGAAACCCTAGGCGTGCTCCTCGCTTGGATAGTCCAGAGACGTCTTGCAAAAATTCTCCGAGCCCTGCCGATGGTCTCCATGGAAGTTCCTTTTTTGGGCTATCTTACAGGACCCTTATAAATGTATGTAGTAAACTCTCAAAACACCCCATATAGAATCCGAAACCCTAAGCCCTATATAAAATCTGAAACCCTATATCCCGAGAGTTGGTTGAACCCAAAAACGGGAAGTACAATGGACACCCACAGGCAAGCCCTAACCCCGAAACCCCCCTCTGAAACGACAGATCCCAGGGCCCCAAGGCCGGAGGCCCCTTATTTGAGGGTTTAGGGTTTTGGAGTTTTGGGGCTTAGGGTTTAGGGTGTTGGGGGTTTGGGGCTTAGGGTTTAGGGTGTTGGGGTTTGGGGCTTAGGGTGTTGGGGTTTAGGGCTTAGGATTCAGGGTTTGGAGTTTAGGGGTTTAGGGTTTAGGAGCCCTTGAAGTACAAATCCTCTTGGACTGGTAAACTTAGCAAAATGACGTACTGCATGTGATAACTCCGGTTGATGCAGTGACTTCAAAGACTCGCGTGCTAGAACCTCTACTCTACAGTAACGGACAGACCTTGACCTAAACCTACGGAAGAAGTAGGGTTATGGTAGCAGTTTAAGGTGAACTCTAACATTGCAGCCAACCGATTCGAATCTTTACTCTTGGTCCCTCCCTCCTCCTTGCTGTCCGGTTGGACCCCGCTTCCTGGGAACATCTGGCCGTGCCTCCGCATGCTTTCTAATAGAAGATCCTATGATACCCGATGGTATACTACACTCTTCTATGTTACCCACTAATATCCTACGACATCCTGTCGTTTACTGTAATGTCACGTCCAACAATAGCATTTACATAATATGCAACAAGTCATAACACACCACAACACAACATAACATAGTATGAGGTCATTAAAAATCAATGTCACTGTTGAGGCTTTCATCCCGAGCTTTTTCTGAGAGCTGGCGATTGAGCGAAACCTCGGTTTTCCTTTTGACCTTGATGATAACGACGGCCAGAGGGCGAAGATGATGCTGACGATGATGATGATGATGTTGACGATGATGATGCTGATGATGTTGATGTTGATGCTGATGATGATGATGACGATGACTGTGGAGTGGGTTTCCTTCCCTACCTCGGAAGGAAGCGAGGTTTGTCTGTCCTTGCATGATTCAGAGATTGACTCTTTGCAGGTCACCGACTCCAAACCCTCTCAGCCCTACCGCGTAAACCCTAAAGGACAATGCTGAATGAAAAGGTCGTGCTCCGCCACATGTTCCGAGAAAGCCATCTCTTGGCTAGAATTCGGTGCCCGTCGACGCCACGTCGTGGCGCTGGCTTTTCAACTTGAAGATGTGGAGAGAAGTGTCGTCTGCTCCTACGGTACCGGATAGTTTCCTTACAGTAATATTCGCGCTTGCTCAACACTCTAGGTCTTGACGCGTTGCCAGTCTCCTGACCGTACCTGCACGAATAAGTGCGACTGAAGCTGCAAGCTAGCGGAAACAGGTGAGATGATGCCGAAACCACAAGCGCTCCCCATGAAGCCAACACAAACTACGACACTGTCCCAGATGAATGAAAAGCCACTGTCCTTTGCAGTTCGTCTCTTTGCAACGGGTCTACTGCGGACAGTGCTGTTGCTGCTTTGCATGCTACATGGACATAGCTGTCCTGTTTCCGGAAGGTGCAAAATTAACACTGACTTTCTCGAGGCAACACGCACATAAATACATATATACATATATACATATATATATATACACATATATATATATACACAGACAGACAGACAGACAGACAGACAGACAGACCGGCGTGTGTGCATGTGCATGAAACAGACGAAGATACAGAGAGATAGAGAGAGAGAGAGAGACAGGGACAAAGAGCGTGAGAGAGAGAGAGAGAGCAAGAGAGAACGAGTGAGTGAACAACGAAAACTACATACATACATACATACATACATACATACATACATACATACATACATACATATACATATATGTGTATATATATATATGTATGTTTTTCATGTATTTGCGTATTTAGATTGAAAAGGAGAGAGAGCGAGCGAGAGAGGGAGAGAGAGAGTTAGCTTGTGTGTGAGACCATGTGTGTGTGTGTGCGCATGCAGGGTAAACACACAAGAAACGAAAGACACGCTCACTGTTCTGACGATATGCTTTGCCAGCTTCTGTTAGTGTTCGTAGTACCTTGTTCTAGGCTCGATACCTTATGTCATGCGGTGATCGTGTCGCAGTCCTTATGCCCTTATGCCGAGCATTTCTGGTGTTGTTGCTGGCGGTGCTGGTGGTTGCACTGCTCGCAACGGTGCTGGTGCGTGGTAAAAGTCCCTCACTCCTAAAGCCTAAACCCTACACACACAGTAGACACGAAACACAACAACCTAAAACACTATACCCTCAATTCAGCAGCAACAGCATTCAGGTGCTCCCCAGTTTCCTGGGCGCCACCGAGCCAAGAAGAATTTGCATTCGGACCGCAGGAAGCAAAACAGTTAATTACATGCAGACATCATCCCAAATAAACCCTGCACCCTAGGCCCTACACCCTGAACACCGACAAGAAACTGGACATCAACCCCCTAACACTTTACAAATTGGTAGCTAGCTTTGCTGCGGAACACAGGCAGCCCTACGAGGAGACAAGCACGTGAGTAGCTGAGTGCGAACGGCAAAGCAGTGGTTCGTTGTCTCTAGACGCGCTAGTAGGACTGGAACGAACTTCGGCGGCTACTCAAAACCCCAAGCCCAAATTCTAATCAAACACCACGACCCGAAACCGAAAAATGAAGCCCTAAATGGGATGTTGTCCTGGTTGCCATTTAATTGCGCCCGGCAAATTCGCGTGCCCTCGTCAACCCTGGCCGGTTTCCGGGTTGCTTTCTTCGCCAAATATTTGGCTGCAGGAACGAATCAACAACCGGCCCTGTTATTGCAAGCGCAACAAGCTGCAGACCGAAAGGCCCCACCGGGCAGCACCCATAGCATAGGTCTTACCTCACATAATTAGGAAGCTTCCAACGCATATTTTCCCGGGTCCCGTGCTGCTACACCCCCCACCCCCCAGAGGGCAGCCCCCCCTGCCCCTCTCCCCCCCTTGGGATCGAGCCTTTGTTCGTGCAGGATGGGATCGTGCGCTAACCGTTGCAGGGATCGGACCTGTTGGTGTCAAATTCCTCGTGACTCCCGCAAGTTGTCGGCATGCAGGGCAACTTCGCATGTCAGGCATCGTTATCTGCAAGAGAGTGTTTCTGAAAAGGGAACCACCACTATCTGTGATGTAGCAACAATCAATAGAAGGACGACGGTGCTATTAACAAATCATAGCCCCTGCTTAGCAGCCAGGGAGAATGGGTGAGAACTCGAACGCAATTGCAACACGGACAACACGCGACGAGATAGTCACGATTGCACCTTCTGCTTGGCTGCATGTCGGAGCAAGCACGACATGTACAAGGGGGCCGGTGTTCTTGCCTACCCCACCACGAACAGCACGGGGCCGAAAGGCCCAAGAAGTCAAGCAAGAATGCATCCACCGCAACTGCCCCACAGGCGGGGCAATGGAGGGGGGGGGAAGGAAGGCTTTCAAGTCCCAATATACAATATACTCGGATGGACATGAGCTTCCGCATGCTCAGCTTTTCTACGAAACCATGTTTTCTTCATTTTTGCACACTGATACCGTTTAGGATTTGGGGTCTGGCAACTCGCCTACAATGCATGGGTCTCATACTCGCGCTGACTATGTCAACACAAGACTACAGTCAACATCCTCAAGGCCATTAAACCCTAAACCCTAAGCCCCTAAACCCTAAACCCTAAAACCCTAAACCCTACATCCTCAAGGCCATTGAGCTTGAAGCCGAAGGCATTCAACAGGGTAATGTAGGGGCCTTAGTAATTAGAACAGGGTTTTTTGGGGGGGTTCCTTATTATGAACATAGTATAACATACCCCCCCAAACCCTAGTCTAATTATTAAGGCCCCTATATTAGGCTGGTTCAGGATTTTAGGGTTTAGGGTTTCGACTCACACAAGGCTGGCATGGCGTCCGAGGTCTGAGTATAGGGCTTAGGGCTTATAAGGGTTTAGGTTGAACGGCTGAGCCCTTTTCAGCACAGGCTTTTTTTGTGTATGCCGGCAAGCTGGACTCTCAAGCTCTTCATGAGACACCAGCAAACTTGAAGCCAAAAACTGCCAAGACAAGGAGCAGTCTACTGCCTACAATCCACTGTGGGGTTGACCGTGACCCTAAACCCTAAACACCCCTGGACAATCTTCGATGTCACGGCCCAGGGCTGATCGAGAGTATTGCCGAGAAGGCATGCCAGCACAAACGAATCGTAGTTCTCCGGTGCACTGCTGACTCACCCACAAGCCCAGACTTTCCAAAAATCCTGAAAAAAAAATCGAATATACCTTGAATTTCAGCAGGCTCCCTGATATGCAGAATGCCTGAATCAAGGAACATACCTTAAAGTATAGTATAGCAGAATCCCGGACATGATTTTAGGGTCTATTCCTCAGTTTAAAAGGGTCTGGGGAGCTTCATCTCGTCACCCCATCCGAAACTGAGTGATCTCTACGACCCCTGCTTAAGGCATTCAGGGCTCTAGGGACTTAAATAGTAAGCAGGGTCCTGATTGGGGTTCCAAGTGCCATAAGTAGGGTTATCCTAGTTATATCCCTACTTATACTATAGCTAAGAAAAGGGATCAGTCGTATTATCTCTTGTCGATGTTCAGTTGTGCCTTACGTAAAGATATAAGTTTATATGACCCCCGAAAGCTTACAAAGTCTTAAAGGTTAGCTGTTATCTCCTCTGCGGCGCGATGACTGAAGTAAAACCGCGTTCCGGGATGTTGCTTGAGACTCTAGCTGATGGGACAGAATTCTGTTCCCTCCAGGGCTTGAGATAAGGGCCCAGGGTTCTCACAGTTTATAAGGCGGATTTTTATGGCCTCCCACCGGACTAGGACAAGCCCCGCATTTGCTAGGCGTCGGGTTTAGGGTTCCGAGTTTAGGGCGTCGGGATTGGAGTTGTTTAGCAGTTGGGGTTCCGGATGTTTTTGTTTTAACTCAAACGGGGATTGCCTTTGGTGCCATTGCTCTGATTCTGGTTTTTAACTTCAACAGCTGTTTTCCAATTTACGATTGGGGGGTGCGGGCGCTTCGGGTTCCGGGCCGAGGGTGTGACATTCGGGCTTTTGGATGCCGGGGTTCCGGGCTTTGCCCCATGGCTCTCAAGTTCCGAACTACTCTGTGGAGGGTTGTACCCTATAATTTCTATAATCTACTCAATTCAAAAGCTTTCGGTCAGGTATCATACATCCTGCTCACAAGTCTTATTTCCACCCACTACTATAACAGGCCACAGAACACCACATTTACACGGTTCTCGAGGCTTGAAAGTTTGGGGATTTTACGATTTAGGTCTTTAGGGCCCATACCTGGATCCCAAGAGTATATAGAATAATAGCCCTTTATAGTTTTTGGGCCAATATTTTACGTTCTTTTGGGGGTTTCGACTCTCACACTCGCAAGCGGGGTTTAGGTAGGGCCTACTTATGAAGTCTTTAGGTGAAGGTTGGGGGGCAACAGTTGAGGTCCTCCGGGTGTTGAGTTCGGGGTGTAGAGATATATAGGCATAGAATGGCATAGACGGAGGGCGAGGGCAAAGGGTTTAGGGTTTTGATCGGGTTCATGGCAGGGTGTAGAGATATAGACATAGCCTTCAGGGTGAGGGTGTAGCGGAGGTACAGCGAGTCCCAAACCGCAACCTGACCTTGCTCATGCTCTCAAAGGTTCAGGGCTTCCCCGTTGCGGTTTTTTGGTGAATCTGCTGTCAGGGTGAGGGCCAAACTGAGTTTAAGAAGAATAGAAAAGAAATCAAAAAGGGCAGCATCACAGGCGAGCCTGCAGTGGCACCAAAGACCATTCAGCTCGGTGCTCTTTCTTTGTCTTGTTCAGCGCGGCTGCATTTCAGGAAGCCCTGCGATCCCTGCGCCTCAATCCCAAAGCCTTCCCCTGGATGACCTGCAGCCCGACAGCCCAAAATTACGAAAAAAGGCATTCTTGGATCCACGGGTACGAAACCCCAAGACCCCAATGTTTCAACACAGGAGCTCTGGTGGGAGCCACTCCTTATTTAGGTTTGCATGGCTCAGGGTTTAGGGCGGCTCGAACATTCGGGCCCCAATAACTAGGACAGGGCTTGGAGGGTATAGTATTAATCATCACATATTTGCAATTATATACGTGTTTATATATATATACATACGCATTTACGAACTATAAGAATGTACACGAAGATGCTGTTACCACACTAACAACTGCGAACTTTGTCGACAACAGAAGTAGGCAACGGAGGTCGGACTACTCGTATGACGGTTAGCAGCACGATTGGTTGTGGCTCCTCATTTTCTTGAGTCTTGCCGTAGTTAAGATACGATCCGGAGACACGAAGCTCCGAGCGCATACACGTTCTAAACCCTAAACCCTGTTACAAGGACCTTCTAAGCCCGCAAACCCCAAACTCCGAATCCTAAACCCAAGCATTAAGAAACTCCAAAGAAGGGACCTTCACTTTGAGGAATCCTTCCCCCCCCATAGCTGGATCTCTTGGGGCTTCCTTGCAGCGAACTGGTGATAAGACACACCTCTTTCAGGTGCGCGATTTCAATGGGCTTCCGGCTTCCTATAGACTTCAGAAACCCCGAAATGTGAGCAAATAAACAAACATATAAATACATACAAATATATATATATATGTATTATCTGTACATATGTAATGCAGACAGTGTCTAATTGTGTGTGTGTGTATATATATATAAGTGTGTATGGGCGGAAGGGTTCTTTTTTTAAGGTTTGGCCAAACGGTTTTTGTTT